>JAOXYA010490545.1:0-15402 GCA_028565675.1 Sorex palustris | reverse complement strand
GGCGGCGGCGGCTGGGGGGTGGGGGCTGGCGGGGGCGGAGCGAAGCGGGGCGGGCCTGGCGCCGTCACAGCGTCTGGGCGCCCGAGCCCGGCCACGGCCAAGGCCGCCCGCGCTGGGGTGAGGGGCCAGCGGGGGCCTGGACGAGCCAAGCTGCCCAGAGACGCCCCCACTCAGGAGACATCCAGAGGGCTCAGGGGAAGGCCCCCCAACTCAAGAAACGCCCCCCTCCCACCCACAAGAGATGCGTCCTCACAGAGATTATTCCCTCTGCAGCGATCCCCACTCTGGGGGACCCATTTCCAACAGCCACAGTTTGGGGAGTGAGTCCGGTGAGGTAGGTTAGAAGTGGTCTTCCCTAAAAAAGTCATAGCCTGGGGGAGGAACCACCCAGGAGGACACACAACCTGGCAGCGACATCTGCCCTGGGGACACCTTGCTCTGCGGAGTGACGTCCCCTTAGAAGACATTTACAGGCGTAGACCCCCAAGCTAAACATCTTCGGGGACCCCTACAGCGCCTCAGAGACCCTTTCCTTTAGCTTTGGAATTAAGGTGCCAGCTTAGGCTGGGCTTGTATTTATAGGAGCGATTAGCCAGTTCTAGTGGGGAGGGGAACAGCGGAAAAGATCTTTACCCTCACCCCAGTCCGCAGTGTTCCTGTAAGCTGAGGCCACACCATCCATGCTTCCCAGAGCAGGAGCGGAAAGCGTTGGGAATCTCCCCACTCGGATTCCAGGCTTGGGGTTGACCGTGATGGAGCTCTCCCCGCACCCTGGTCCCAAGGCTGTGAAGATCAGGATCAGTGGGGAGGTGCGACCCCTGCTGGCCATCGGCGGCTACAGCGAGGGCAGGTCATGTGTCTCCTGGGACCCTCGCCGCCTCCTTTGCCCGAGTTCTCTATTCCCCCCCCCCCGCCCCCTCCTACTGTCAGCTTGTTTGTGTCGCCAAGTCCCTCAGTCGGCTCCTAGGCCTTCTTCCCAAACCCAGATTCCGCGCTTCCTCGCCGGCCTCCACGCCATCAGCTGTCCGTGGTGCTGACAGCGCGTCCCTGTCCGCGGTGCTGAAAGAAGAGAGCATGGGGGAACCTGGGGCGCGGTGCAGCGCTGGGGGCGTGGAGAGAGGCAGAGGCCAGAAGCTGCTCAGTTCTGAACCTCGAGCACCCTGGGAGAGCCTAAAGTGGGCTGGAGAAAATAGGACCGAGAGATATTGGTGGCTGAAGCCCCAGACACCCATGGGTGCCCGTTCCTGACTCCTGACTCCTCACACCTATGGAGGACCTGCTTGCCTAAAGTATTATTTTGGGATCTGGGGATACAGCAGTGAGAGAGACGAATTCAAACCTTTCATTAGCCCGAGAAGGGGGTGGGGGAAATTTGTACACGTGGCCAAGAATCACAAGAGCACACTTACAAGAGCAGGGCTATGGCTTTAGGGTGGAGCACACGTTTTGGCTGTGCAAGGCGCTGAGTTCAACTCCCAGCATGGCAGACCTTTCTATAATACCTGACCTCAGCACCAACCACACTGAGGTGCAGGTTCTCCAAGGCAGGCGTCACACACATCGTAAACACACACTGCCACGCAGAGATATGCACACGTGCAAATACTCAGCAGGCATACACACACACACACACACACACACACACACAAGTAAACATTTGCAAATATGCACTCAGCACTCATGGTTCTCTGCAAACACTAACTCAGAACACAGAGACATGTACATGTAAGTTCATACTGCAAACATACTTACCATGCATACCCAGATACACATATCCTCCGTAGATGCACACACAAATAATACAAACACCCCACAAACACAAGCACACACACACACTGTCCCCCAAACAAGGGAAGCTCAGATGCACACACACAGGAAATAACTGTCATCCAACATCGGTACATTTTCCCTGCGACACCAGAAAACACACACGAACACAGACATGGACACAGACACACACACACACACACACACACACACACGCACACTGATGAGCAATTTTTTACATCAGACTCCTCTACTAAAACTTCAGCTTGGATGAGGGTTGATATCTTCGGGTCCCTTTCATGCCTGGATCATGGCACACAGCAGATACATAATAAATATTTCTTTATTGAATGAATAATCTGAAAGAATGCTTGTGAGGGGCACACATCCACCAAAGTTGCAAAGGGACAACCCACAGATGCTTTAGATGGAGACGCAGACCCACCAAATACCTGGCAACCCCTCAACCAACATTCCTGGTGCACGACTTCAACCAATAGACAATTCACAGTAGTTTTACAGCCACCCACCCTGATCTTAAGCCCGCTACCCACCATGTGTTATCTGACTCTTATCAACTGCACAAATTTGGGGGGGGGTGGATCACAGCGGGTGATGCTCAGGAATTACTCCTGGTTCTGCACTCAGAAATTAGCTCAAGGTACCCTGTGGGCTGCCAAGGATGGAGCCTTTGTTGGCCAGTCACATGCAAGGTAAACACTCTCCCCATTGGCCTACTGATCTTCCAGACCCTATTCTTTTATCTTTTTTGTGTTTCACACGCGTGGTGAGTGCCACAGCGTTGAATATTCGCCCCCAGATTCTAAGCACACAATCCAGAGACACAAACACACCTTCACAAAACAAACACACATCTACACACCCAACACAGCAATACAAATACCCCCTCATCTCTGCCTACACACACAGACACACACACACACACACAAACACCATACATGCACATATAAAACTTACGTTACAAAATTTCCAGCAAAAACTCAGTCAAAAGAATATAGACACACCAGCTCCAGGTTGGGGGCGGGGCTTTGGCCAGCTGACGAGGCGGGGCGATGCAAACTCCTCCCCATCGGCGAGCCACGCCCCTTTCTGCTGTCACTGGCTTCTGGCTGTCCCTGCTGGAATCCACAGCACCGGAGACTCCAGCCCAGCTAACAGGTGAGGCCAGCCGGGGAGGGAATGGTGGAGAAAGTGTATTACTTCCGGGGACTCATCCCAAAGTTTCACCTACCTTGGGGTTTTGGGACCCCAACCACGGACCCTGAATTATTCTGGTTCACCAAGATTGGTTCCAAGAGGCTCACCCTGACTGGCAGCCTTAAGCCGATTTGGGTCTGGGAAGGTGACCAGGACACGGGCCAGGTGGACCGAGGAGAGAGAGAGGAACTGCGGGTCTGGCCTGGTGGGGAAGGGGATCACCGTTAAACCCAGCGAGTGCTTGTGGCAGAAGTGACTGGGGGTCAGAAGCAGATCTTGGGGTCACCTAGTATTTGAAGAGTCTTAGCTATTGTTTGCCCATCAGCTTCCCATCTCTGCCTGTCTGTTACTGTCTCCTGGCTGAACATGTCAGGGGGATCCTAAGCTCCCATACAAGGGGTCCAACCTCACCCCATTGCCCAGCCATTTTTTTAAGGGGGAGGCACACCCAATGGTGCTCAGGGATCACTCCTGGCGGGGCCCAGGGGACCACGTGGGGTACATGCAAGGTCAGTGCCCTCCGCAATGCCCTATCTCTTGCCCCAGCTGACTCTCGTCTCAGGCAAACATGGTCTGTGGCAGCCACGCCCCACCCGGGTGCCCGATCTGGACCCTCCGACTGACTCTGTGGATTCTCCTGGGGGCTCGTGCACTGAGCCACCCGCTCCCGGCTGAGCCCCAGAAACGCCATGGACCAGAGGCCAAGCTGGGCCTGAGCCAGCCAAACACGACAGGTGCACAGCTGGTGCCGGGGCCAAACTCCTCCACCCAGTACAGAAATTTCTACCTAAGAGGGGCTGCGGGGAGCTGCAGGTGTGGAAGAGAATGAGCTGGTTGGCTGGCACTGTAGAAGAGCAAGTCAGGGAGATCCTTGAGAGATGGTCCAGGTGCCAACCCTAGGCTGACCTCTTGGGAGCCGTTTGGCCTGGCGGACACTAAGTACGCTGGGCTGGGAGGGGGCACTGCAAAGAGGGATCCCTAACATCCTGCTTCTGAGAGGTATGTGCAGGGTTACAGGCCAGGGGAAATAAGCTGCTTAAGGTGGCGATTATCAGCAGGGGAAGCTGCATTGAGTTTGCAAGTGTCTTCAGAGTTTACCTTTGGGAGGACAAACGTGATTAGGGTGCATGTTCAGGCCAACAACCTGTCTTCTCCCCCACCCTCACCCCTGCCTGGACGGCTGAGCCCTCAGCTCACAGGCGTCTCCTTCACCTGTTACCCAGTGGACGTGGGCATGGCACAGGAACCTGACACGGGGCTCCTCCCACCCTCATGCAAGCCGGCGAGCCCCAGGTGAGCACTCCCCGCCCCAACCCAGCCCTCCCGTCCTTTGCTCCAGTGATCCCTTTCCTCAGACCCAGAGCGTCCAGACCAGAGGGTCCCATTCCACTGTCTCTCCGGATGTCCAGGTGCAAAAAGTTCCTGGATCGCCTCCAACTAGCCAACCGCAGCCGCCTCAACATGCTACTCTTGGGCACCGAGGTCCCTCAGATGCAGACTCTGTGTGCGGCAGATTGCGAGGACTGGTAAGAGGGGCAGAACTGTGAGAGTGGGCGTGGTCACCGCTTGATCTGCACGAGGGGCGTGGCCAATAATTGTCTGCGGAAGGGGGCGTGTCAAGTCTTCTGTAGAGGCTCCTGGCCTCCCGTGTAGATTTTATTTAGGGGGTGGCGGGGCACACCCTGGGGCGCTCGGGGGACCTTATGGAGGTGCTGGTGGCATGTAAGGCAAATGCCCTGCCTGCTGTACTATCGCTCCCGCAGAAATGTGGTCTTTTTATGAGGCGTGGTCTCCACTGACAAGCGATCAGAAGGCGGGGAATGCCAGACACCCCTGGGGTAGGGTCTCTCCGGTGGTGTTTGCAGGGGCGTGGCCACTACCAGGCGGGTCCTGGAGGGCTGGAACACCTTTAGCTCCTCTTCCTTACCCCGCCCTTCAGGCTTGCTTCCTGTGAGAATGATGTCCCCTGCAGCTCCGTGTGGCTCCCAGTCCTAGAAAGGAGGCTCTGCGCACTTGGCTGCACTACCGCCGGGCAGGTGGGCCAGGCACAGAGGCACGGGTGGGCAGTGAGACTTGCTCTTTCAGCGCCCTGGCTGCGGCCCGCAGCTTCTACTCTTCCCTCTTCTTAGCCCGACCCCAGAGAGGGTCACAGCTCTCAGCCCCTGAGCTACTAAAGAGCCCCAACTTAAACCGCCCCAAGGGACTGTGTCAACTCACCCTCGCCGAAGGCCCCTGGGGAACCCACTCAGTATTGTTTTGTCATTGTAACATGTCAAAAAGTAAAGACTGGAAAATAAAATGGGGCTGGACAGATAGTCCAGCGCGGGGGCGGGGGGGGGGGAGGGAGGCAGTTGCCTTGAACGCGGCCCAACCGGGCTTCCTTCCTGGACCCACGCAGAATCCCTCCATGCATTTCTCCATGCTAGCCAGGCGCTATCCCGGAGCGCAGCCAGGAATAAACCCTGAGCGCCGCCAGTGTGGACCAAATCCTCCCGTTAAAACATAAAATGCTCCTGCCCCCCCAAACACACACACTGGTACCCCGTCTTCACGTCCACTACGGCCCCGACCCCATTTCCAAGCGCCACCCCTCTTTCCCGACGGCCACGCTCTGGGCACCAGGGCTACTCCCACTTCAACACAACCCCGCCCCTTTCCCCCAGAAATTCGCTAACGGGGCCGACCTTTGCCTCTCGGTGCTGGGTTACGCCCCACCGATGGCACCTCCCGGTTCCCAGCGATGTCCCAAGTTCTCCAGTCCAGCGTCGTCCCGGCACAGACTACTGAAGGTGCGGGGAAGCAGCCTCGGGCGCTCCCGCCGCCGCGCTCCAGCCTGGATCTTGGACCCCGCCAGCAGCGGCAGCGGCAGCGGCAGCGGCCACTAGGGGGCGCCCTGCGTCCGCTCCACGAGCCTCGACATCCCACTCCGCGGTCCAGGGGCTTGCCCCTCTCCTGGCTGGCTACTCAAGAAAGAATTTAGGTTTGTTCAATTATTTCCCCCGTCTCCTCCCTGAATAAAGCTGAAAAGCACGCGGTGTGACTGCTTTAGGGGGCGCCGAGGATGAGAAGCTGGGAAGCAAGGAGGGGACCGGCGCCACAGAGTTGCATCTCACTTACAATCCGGGCGCTGGAGAAAAGGCACAGACGGCCAGGCATTTGCTTCGCACACCGCCGGCTGATTTGATCCTAAAGTCACTTGTGGTCCCCTGAGCATGACCAATAACTCCCAGCGGGGGCTGGAGAGGTAGCAGCGCGGGAGCGCATTGGTCTTGCATGTGGCTGACCCGGGTTCCACCCCCAGCATCCCATAGGGTCCCCTGAGTATCACCAAGAGCGATTTCTGAGTGTTGAACCAGAAGTAATCCCTGAGCATCACCAGATGTGGCACTCCCTTCCCCCCCCAAAAAAGAACAATGCAGTGCTCGAGTGATAGTAGGGTGACAGCCAGTCAGAAAACCACTTACTCGGCATGGGGCTGACTACGTCTGATCCCCAATACCCCATATGGTCCCCTTTGCCCACCAGGACTGCTCCCTGGGCACAGAGCCAGTAATAAACCCTGAGCACAGCCAGGTGTGGGCCCCATACAAACAAAAAACCAAAAGAATTGGAGAATGAATCACTCTAGTGTGTAAATGACTGACTTCTATTCCCTGTGCCCTTGCCAACAACATGTGGGCAATGTGGGGAGGGGTCAGAACTGGGGGACGGGGGGGGCAGCAAGCAAGGGAGGAGCCACTACCCACCCTCCAGGCCTTCCAAGCAGCTTCTGGACAGGCACAGGTGCCGCCCCCTTCTTGGTGTGAGCTGGTGGGTTACCAGAGCTACCTCCTCACTCCCTCATCCTAGCCCAGATAGCACTGAAGACTCAGCCTCTCTGGGCCGGATCCCCCCGCACCTCCAGTGTCCTGAGCACTGAAGCAGTTCCCTTGGGCTCCACGTACAAAGGGAGTCAATGGCCACCTGTGTCCAGGCCGGACCACACATCAGGTCATCAGCAGTCACGGTCCTAGGGCTCCCTGGGCTCCCCTGGGTGGCTCTGGCCAGGGAACTGCAGACAGAAGTGAGGGCTAGGATCTCCCTCAAAGGATCCTCATTCTGGTTTCTCATTTTTTTGTGGGGGAGAGGGCGCAGGCTCCCCTTCTCAGGGCATATGGGCTACCCCAGCATGATCCAGTGCAAGTGTGTGACAATGTGGTACTGCTGGAGCCCTGAGTTATTGGGGTTCTCCAAGGCCACCCCAGTGAAGCTCATGTTGCTGAAGACACAGTTATCTGCAAGACAAGTACCCTGATGTCTCATTCAACCACTCCATGGTTAGCACTGGCTCTGGCCAAGAGCCACAATGGGGAACACTTGGGCGGAAGCCACATGCAGCCTTTCCACAGCAACAGCACCCCACGGGGTTCCCTGAGCACCTACATGAGCAATTCCTGAGTGCAGAGCCACAAGTAGCCCCTGAGCATCGCTGGTTATGACCACACTCTCACAACAAGAAAAAAAAAGTCCCCCCCTACCTCCAGCTGGGGAAGAACCAACCTTTAGCACCACCAAGGACCTGGAATTAGCCCTTAATGAATGGATTATCCGGGACACGGAGATGCCTCCAGGAAGGGTACTCACCTTTGCAGGCACGAGGCCCTAAGTCTGGCCCCTGGCACCGCCATCAGGGCCAAGCAGGCACAAATGTTTGAGCTGATCCAACACCTCACATGTCAACAAGTGTGCAAACAAGCCAGTCATGTCACTGCTGTGACTCATTGCAGTGAGAGAGGGAGAGAAAAAAAGCCTAAAACTCAGCAAAGAGATAAATGCACATGTGGGGCCCCGGTCATCAGCACCGTTGCTGTGTTATGGCAGCAAGGGAGGAGGCATGGTGGGCCCAGGAGGACATTCCTTGCTGGACAGGCTCCATGAGACAGGAATCACAGTTGACCTTGAGCACCAGGAGGCAGCACTTGAACCTGATGCTAAGGGATGAGGGCCTGGTGGTTTCCCACGGGGCGTACCAGGCAGAGTTCTGGGCCTGGATCTGCACACAAGACAGGAGGGCAAGCCTACAGGGCCCAGGACACAGTGAGGTCCTCTGGGACAGGGTGAGCTAAGGACAACTGAGAGGAATTTGGAGGGAATCCTTAGGATTGGCCTCAGGAGAGCAAGAATGATTGTTTTTGTTCTGGGGTGACACCAGGTGATGCTCAGGGGTTACTCCTGGCAGTCCTCGTGGTAATCTATGGAGTGCTGGGGATCAAACCCAGGTCAGCTTTGTACAAGGCAAGTGCCCCACTTGCTAAACTATCTCTCCGGCCCCAAGAATGACTGGAACATTCCAGAAGTGCTGAATGTTTTTCCTGGCTCTGCATGCAGGAGTGACTGGTGGCAGCGCTGGGGATCCAACTGGACTGGCCGCATGACTACCTGCAAGACATCTTATGCCCTGAAGCCCCTCTCCAGTCCAAATTGCTTTCAGGGGCCACAATGATGCTCAGGGGCCACAGGTGTCTTCTTGGTGGCACCCAGCACCGCTGGGCATGGTCCAACTACACCCACCTCAGCCAAAGTTGCATTTTTCCTTCAACACTTTAATCACACATGGGAGTCGGTGGACGCAGGTGGGCCCTAGAGCGTGACAGCCGGCTCCAGGCCTCGCTCCCGGAAGAAGCGGTGAGAGGGGCGGGGGGCCGCACGGGAGCTGGCACCGAAGTAGGACGAGATCCTGGCCAGACCTTCCTGCTCCTCTGAGGGGGAATCCTCCCTGTGGGGTGTGGGGGAGGTAAGGGGAGTGGCTGGCCTTCCCCGGCGCCCCCTCTTCCCCCAACACCTACCAGAGAACACCTTCCGCTTCCTTCTCCAGGAGGCTCTGGGCCGTGCTCCAGCTGAAGCGGACAAACTGGGGGAAGCCGAACACGGGTTCCACGTGCTTCCGCAACCAGGCTTTGGTCTTAGGGTCTGCAGAAGGCGTGCAGGGGTGCAAGGGGGCGGGCCAGAGGTGAGGCTCTCAGGCCCCACTTGAAAGTTAAGCTTCACCCCCCCGCCCCCCCGCATCCAGGCCACGCCCCCGGGCTCCCTGCGCTCCCAGGGCTCTGTCTCGGCACATGCGCAGTGTCCCGCCCAGCTTTGCCTATGTTCCAGATGTAGTGTCAGGATATGAGCCGGATATCAGCCCTTCCTTCCCACTCATGCTTTCCAGGCTGATGCCCTGTCTCTGCCACACACACCCCAAAACGCGTAGCCAGGAGTTGGGGCGAAGGGCTGGTCCTTAGATTACCATTATGATGATTCAGCCTCTAGCAAGCAATCAGGACTCGCTGAGCCTGGACGCCCCAAGCCCCCAACTTCGAGGCATCCCATGGTCTTGGAAAGCCTGGAGGTTCCCCGCCTCCTTTTCTTATTGCAGAGTGTCTGTGTTTAGAGCCACACCCCGCAGTGCTCAGGGGCTATTGCCTGGCTCTGGGCTCAAGAGTGACCCCTGGCGGTGCTCAGGGGAACAGATGCAGCATCCTATAAAAAGTAGATTTGGCCACAGGGGTTTTTCCTAATTTCTTCTCCTTTTTCCTTTAGGTGGAGGGATTTGGGACCATTCCTGGCAACATTCATGGGTTACTCCTGACTCTGTGCTCAGGGATCACACCTGGCAGTGCCGGGGGACGATACAGGATGCTGGTATCGAACCCGGGTCAGCAACTGCCCTACCTGCTGTACTATATCTCCAGCCCTTTTAATATTACTTTTTAACATTCTGGAGCCACACTCAGTCATGCTGGGGGTGAGACCTGGGGCTCCTAGGTGGCAGAGTCCATGCCCCAGCCCTCCGTGTTACCTCTCCTCCCCCAAAACTGAATTTCTGCCACTGCTCATGTGTGCTGGTGGCCACAGGGCTGATTCCCCCCATGTCAGGCAAGTGGGACATGTCGAAGGGACACACCCAGCATTGTGTACCCCCTTGAGAAATGCCCAGGGAGGTGAGGGACGGCTCAGGGACCGGAGCACGCACCCCAACACTGCATGCCCCCTGCACTGGGCACCAAGAGCGCGGCACTACCAGGTCGGAGCCAGGTCGCAGCCGCTGGTCCCCAGAAACCGACTCCCATGGTGAGTCCTGCTCCCTCTGCAGGGTTTCAGAGGAATGAGGAGGGGGTGAGCTCCCCAGCCGGAATTCAGCTCTGCCCACACTGGCTGTTGCCGGGACGTCAGCGCTGCGCCCACCGAGGGGGAGGGGGACGCAGGGTAGTGGGGCGAGCCAGGTCTGTCCGCTCACCGTTGGGGTAGCCCGAGCCGTACTCGGTATCCAGCTCCTCGAGCTCCTCCACAAACCTCCAGCTCTTCACGGCCTGGTCGCGGGCCACCTGCGGGCAGAGCCGGTGGGCGCTGGCACCTCTCACGCCACCCCCCCCAGGCCGCCAGGACCCCAGGGAGCTGGGGAGCTGGGCAGGGTGCAGCTGCCGGGCCCACCTTGGCACAGATGCTGGCAGCGCTGACGACAGGGTACAGGGCATCGGCCTTGGCCTTCACTGTCACTTCAATGCCCGGGAAGCGCTGCTTCAGTTTCTTCTCGTACGGCTCGGGGGGGCCCACTGTGTCCACAAAGACCTGCAGGGTGGAGGCGCAACTGGGCTGAACCCCCCCCCCCCACACACACTCTGCTAGCTGTTCCCTGGCCGCCCAGTGTGCAGCTTTATTTATTTTTTTCGGAGGGGTAGATTTTCTGGGAAATAGGGAGACCCTATGCTGTCTGGGGTATGGGACTCAGCTAGGGCTCTGTCCCGGCCCTATACTTATTTTTAAATTGCCCTATAATTAACACATAAGACAATGTTTCAGGTGAGCGCACTAATGATTCAGTGTTTGTACATTGTTGCCAAAGAGCCAGGGGCCTGAGACCCCACCAGCACTTACTAAGCTCCCTCTGGAGTTACAATTTCGTTTCCTGTGCTATTTTGTGGGTTTGTGGCCACACCCAGGGGCACTAGGGATCAGCCCCGGCCAGGCTGGGAGGGGGTGAGGTGTGGAGTGTGGGGGAAATGGGGTCCAGGGTCTACGTGGGAGGCCCCATTTGGACCTGGGACAGGCTGCACCCAGGACCAGGGACATAACCCCTGGATTATCTCAGTCACCTGATGGAGTCTTTTGTGTTGTGTTTGGGCCACACCCAGCAGTGCTCAGGGTTTACTCCTGGCTCTGCACTCAGGGACCTCTCCTGGCAATGCCTGGGGGACCATATGCAGGGATGGAACCCTGTCTGAGGCGGGTGAGGCAAACACCCTCCCCGCTGTCCTATCCTTCTGGCCCCTGATGAAGCCTTTTAAACACCCTGACCTCAGTGCCACAATTGGTGCTAATTAAGCCATACCCAAGTATGAGTCACTTGTGGTAGGTGCCTGAATGGAATGGGTCAAATTTACACTTGGCAGACAAAAGGCTCAGTGGAGAAAAGTCTGGGGGGGGAGGGGGTCCACTGAATACTGGGGATCAAACCCTATACACCAAGCATGTGCTGTGCTCATGGAGCTTTCTTCACTCTTAAACAAATTGCTTTGGGGGCTGGAGCAATAGAAAAGTGGGTAGGGCATTTGCCTTGCATGCGGCTGACCCAGGTTCGATTCCCAGCATCCCATATGGTCCCCTGAGCACCGCCAGGGATAATTCCTGAGTGCAGAGCGAGGAGTGACCCCTGTGCATCGCCAGATGTGACCCAAAAAGGCAAAAAAAAAAAAATTTGTTTTGGGGCTGGAGTGATAGTCCAGCAGGGAAGGCTCTGGCCTTGCACATGGCTGACCTGGGTTTGATCCCCGGCATCCCACATGGTCCCTGAGCACTGCCAGGAGTGAACCCTGAGCACAGAGCAGGAATCTCCGAGCACTGCCAGGTGCGCCCTCCCCCACCAAAAAAAAAAAAACACTTTATTTATACGGGGGCTGGAGCGATAGCACAGTGGTAGGGTGTTTGCCTTGCATGCAGTCAGACCGGCAGAGCCGGGTTCGATTCCTCCTCCCCTCTCGAAGAGCCCAGCAAGGTACTGAGAGTATCTTGTCCGCACAGAAAGTCTGGCAAGCTACCCGTGACATATTCAATATGCCAAACACAGTAACAAGTCTCAAAAATGGAGAGGTTACTGGGCCCGTTCAAGCAAATCAATGAACAACGGGAGGACAGTGACAATGTTTTTATAGAGATCACACCCAGCCGTGCTTATGGGTCACCGGGGTTATATATCCAATGGTGCAGGTGGGGAAACACCCAACACGAGGCATCAAACTTGCACCTCCATTTCTTGGGTGACCCACTTGCCATAGTTTCTAACTGTGCCGAATGTCCTTAGGGCAGGTCTCTGGGGTCATTAGAATCTTCTAAACGCAAGTGTGAGGGAATGAGCCTGTGTGAATGTGGGAAAGGGGCTTCAGGGGAGCAGCTGGTGCAAAGGTCCTGGGGTAGGACTGAGTTGGGATGCCAGAAAATCTCTCCCCAACTTCTTTTTTGGTTTTTGGATCACACCTGGTGATGCTCAGGGGTGACTCCTGGCTCTGAACTCTGGGATCACTCCTGGCAGTGCTCAGGGGATACCAGGGATCAAACCAGGGTCAGCTGCATGCAAGCCAAATACTCTACCGGCCGTACTACTGCTCCGGTTCCAAACCCCCTTTCTTATCTATTTGCTACCTCACAATCTATGTGTATCCCCAAAACCCCTAAGTGCAGGACCCCGCCTGAACCTCAGCCAATCCCCTCTCAACCTGGAGCGTGTCTCTTAAGTCACCCCATGCTACGCCCTGGTGCTGAGGCAGTGCCAATTTCGACTTCTTGCTGATAACTGAATCTCCTTCTCCTTCACTCGCCTGTGAATTCTCCTGATTTAATTACCACTCTGATCAGAAAATTAAATGTCGAGATTTACATTTTCCAGCGATGACTACGTGCGTGAGACATGGGAAACAGATTGTCAGGGGGTTGGGGGAGGGAGGACAGGCGGGCCACCCGGAGGGGGACGGTGTCCTGGGTGACGGGAGGTGTGGGGCTGTGAGATTTACTGCAGACACAAAGTCACTGGGGTAGAGATCACATGGACGCGGGGGAGCCTGGGGGCTCCTCCAAGTTCAGGGGGCTGGATTTAAGGTATGCAAAAGGCTGATTAGTCAAGAGTAGCAGTGTATATTTCTGGGGTTCTCCAGCTCAATGATACTTTCTGTTGGTAGAGGGAGGCTGGGGTGCCATACTTAGCACTCTCAGGGCTTACTCCTGGCTCTGTATGTTCAGGGATCACTCTAGGTGGGACTTTGGGGGACCAGATGAGATGCCACAGATAGAACCCAGGTAGGTAACAAGCAAGGCGAGTGCCCTCCCTGTGCTGTATTATCGCTCCCGCCGTCCCATGGCTCTTTGGGTTTTTTTGACTTTTTAGGTCACACCCAGCAATGCACAGGGGTTACTCCTAGCTTTGCACTCAGGAATTAGTCCTGGCGGTGCTCAGGGAACGACCATATGGGATGCTGGGAATCGAATCCTGGTCCACTGCGTGCAAGGCAAATGCCCCACCCTCTGTAATATCACTCCAGACTCTCCCACAGCTCTTTGACTCTCTCATTTGACGACGACGCCATCAATCAAATGGGGGCAGGCCAATAGTCGGCTCACCTGGGTAACTTTCACACCCTGGTCCAGGGCGAACCGCACCAGCCCTTCTGCAGTGTCATGGGACAGTGAGTTTAGGTTGTACTTCACCCTGTGCCGGAAAAGAGGCCCCATTCAACCATGTCCAGCCCCCCCTGCCTCCTCCCCACCAGCCACCCCCCACCCAGCCCCCCGTGGATCCCTCACCGCCCGAGCATGCTTGTAGAGATGAGGTTTGGAGACAGCACATCCAGCGCCCAGCCCACAAACTCTCCATCCTCCTCCATCTTCGCAAAGAGCCTCTCCCGCTCGCTCTCCAGCAGGGTCTTTGAGTCTGGGAGGAGGGGAGGAAGAGAAGGGCTGCAGCTCGTTTTTGGCGATCCAGTTTGCCAACCCCTCACCCCCAGGAACTTCCTCACGGGGGCCCAACACCCCAGACTCACCTGCCACTTTTAGGCCCTCCAGGTCTTCCAGGCGGGACAGGGGGCAGTAGCAGATGGCATAGACCATGGGGCCTGGGAAAGCAGGAAGTGGGGAAGTCACATCACTATCTCCATCATCAGCCCCCCGACTTTTTGTTTCTGGGCCACACCCGGCTGTGCTCCGGGCTAACTCCTAGCTCTGCACTCAGGGATTGCTCCTGTTAGGCAGGCGCAGGATGCCGGGGATCAACTCTGGGCCAGCTGCGTGGAAGGCAAGAAGGCCCTTAAGTGCTGGACTATTTCTCCAGTCCCGCAAGTTTTTATTGCTTTGGGCTACTCCAGGTCGCTATCTACAGTGCTGGGTGTGTGTGTGTGTGTGTGTGTGTGGCAGGATGGACACCACATGGTGCCGAGGCACTCAGCCTGGTTATGCGATTTCCCCAACCCTCATGACTACATTCACATGATCCCCCCCCCACACACACACCGCGGCCTCACATCCCGCGCAAGGAAACTGCATCCGCCCCAGCCCCAACACACACACACACACACACACACACCCCGCAAGGAAAACTGCATCCCCCCAGCCCCAACACACACACACACACGAAAACTGACCCTGTATGGTTAGAAGTGGGAGGAGATGGGGGAAACCCTCCTCCCTGGATTTTTCTCTCTCTTGTTAAAACCAATAACTATCCACTCAATAATCCATTGCATCAGTGACACATTCATGACATTTCACCCACAGCACTGACACTCTCCCTGCAGGTCAAAGTGTAGATAAATGGTGGCTGCAAATTGATAGCAAATTACTCTAACCCTGTCACAAGTTGAGAGTGTAATTTCTTTAGCTTCTAGTTCTTCATATGTCAGATGGGACAAACTGAGGTAAAAGTTGATGTTATGATCAGTCTGATTCCTCCAGGGGCTTGTATAAATGTACAAAGGACTAAGAACTGAAAGAAAAAGAAATATAAACCCCTTTCAATTCAGCCAGTTTATAACAACTTAGGAAGCAACCATAAAATGTAGGCATGATGCTAACAAACAAATTCAACCAACCATGCTATGGTGAATCCAGCTTCAAATTCTACTACCCAAGCCGAAGTGCTTTCTTCGCATTCAGTTTTTAGCTAGCATACTTTCAATATCACAACAGGCTGATAGTCAAAGACAATGACAACGTTCTACACTATGATATATACCTTTTTATTATCTGAAGGCATTTTCTAAATGTGATATCAAAAATTAACCTTCTATCACGATCACGATCACGACCATCCTGTTGTTCAACGATTGCCTCGAGCAGGCCCCAGTAACGTCTCCTTCATCCTAGCCCTGAGATTTTTTTTTAAAAAGTGCCATATTCAAGGCTCTTTCAGAGTTA
>JAOXYA010490525.1:0-15404 GCA_028565675.1 Sorex palustris | reverse complement strand
ATGGGTCTCATTCTCCTAAAGAGCCTTGAATATAATCTCATGGCTAGGATGAAGGAGACGTTACTGGGGCCTGCTCGAAGCAATCGACGACTAATAGGATGATTTGTGATTGTGATTGTTGCCCAATATATTATTTAATCCCTTATTTACCTTAAAGTGAGCCCTGTCATTTTTATTATTTTAGACCACAAGTTCCTAAATTTATTCGGCCTCCTTTATAGGAAAGCGGGAGGGAGGGAAACTCACCTTGTGTTCTCCACCCTCTTTAAGAAAATCAAGTGCCCCACCTCAGCTGCATTATCCTCCACATCTTTCTAGTCCCCCAGTGAGAGAGCTGTAGCACCCACTTTGGTAAATATTATTTTAGATAGCCAATCCCTATGTAAACTTAACAGTTCCTGGTTTTCCTAGTACTTCACTTAAATTCTTCTTCTTAAGGTTCAGACTTCTAAAGTTTCTCCAGAGAGCAGGCCAGTGATAACATATTTATCTTGTTTTTATGAAAAAATTATTTTTCCTTATTCTTAGATAATAGCAGAGCAAAGCCTGAGATTATAAGCAGGTGGTTGCTTTCTGTCAGCACACTGACAATATAATCTCTTTACATTTATTATAATGCGTTTATAGGTATTGAATTTGATCCCATGTTCTCTACTACAGTTCAGAGCAAGGATCTTTAAAAAGACACTTATTATTATCTGCATTATAATGTAAGTTTATATTTAAAAGAAAAAGAATAAATTTTTTATTTATAGTCCTCTTACCCCAAAAGGCTTTGAATTGGTGATTGAAATTTGGGAGATTCCTATGGATATATTTCAAGTTCAGTCATGAAGATACAGTTTTATAGGTCTTTAAGAGGAATGTAGCTCATTCAGCATAAGGCAAACACTTCCCTAATGTTCTCTTTCTTGGAAAACATAAAAGCAACATAGTAAAAAAGCATAGTTCTAGGATGTTGAATGTTGGTTTCAAGCTAACGTGAGGCATATCTCTTAATATAAAATGTGCTCTGAAAATCAGTGATATTTATGAAAGTGGTTAGTAAAGTTGACCAAAAATTAAATAAGTAAAAGCAGAGTTAAAGTTTAGAGACTCATTATGTTTCTTTACATGTTTTATCTTATATATGTATGTATATGTTTCTCTTACATTTTTTGTTTTTATGCTGAAGAGAATTTTCCCTTTTTTTCTCGTGGGGAGCATTTCTGTTAACTGATTCTTACAACGAACAAATGAAAGGAAGTCAAAGATGTACTTGTCACAGTAATCCAGGTCCCTTCTTCTTAAAGGGAGGTAGACATCTGTTCTAGTGTTCCGTGTAAAGCATGTTCTGATGAATAAAAGCTTCATTTCCTCTTTTCCTATTTCTACCTTACCACCTTTCCTGCTTTCTATATTGAATCTTTTCTTTCTTCTTTCTTTTATTTTTGAGAGAGAAGATGTAATTCACATTTTATTTTAAAGCACAAAATTAAAACCCCTGGATTTGTTAGGATGGCCGATTTTCATTTTACTTCACTTAATGAAATGATTTCATACCTGCTGACATACCAAGTCCAATAACTGATGTAAAAGAAGAAAACAGAATTAGTGTGTTTATGTAAAAGCTAGAGAAAATAAGAAAAAATGTCAATCACATGATAAGTGAGTTGTAAAAATTTTGTTCAGAGGAGATACTCCAACTCTCATAGGTAAAGGTAAGGTAAAGGCCCTCCCATTGTTCATCGATTTGCTCGAGGGGACCCAGTAACGTCTCCATTGGAGACTTTGTTGTTACTGTGTTTGACATATCAAATACGTCATGGGGAGCTTGCCAGGCTCTGCCGTGCGGGCGAGATACTCTCGGTAGCTTGCCGGGCTCCCCGAGAGGAGCGGAAGAATCGAACTTGGGTCGGCCATGTTGGCTGCATGCAAGGCAAACGCCCTACCACTGTGCTATCGCTCCAGACCCTCCAAACTCTCATATTCACCATATTTACTCTATCATTGGGACCTCCTCATCACTGTATCACTACATAGTAGTTACTGATAAAATTTATGGGGTGTTTCTTCTGAGATAAAAAAAAATGAGAAACAGTGGGAAACGTTGTATATTAATCCACTTAACTGAATAGTTGAATCCCACTACATATCCAGCACTGTGTTTGGGACTCGGAATGCTATATAGACTGGACAGGGTTCCAGTTTGCGGGACATTTCCCATCTCTTTTATTCAGTTCAGACAAATAAATATCTAAAAGTTACCCATCACTAATTATCAGGGCTTTTTTTTTTCAGTATTTTACTGAATTGATGCCATTTTATCTTTACCACCCCAGTGAGCTGCCCACTCTCACTTCTTCTGGTCATTCAGAAGACAGGTTGGGGCTGGCAGGGTTAAACAATAGAGATGATGCTAGGGTGAAGACCAAGGCAGGCAGACCTCAGAGCTCTTTCCTGATTCCCCTCATCAATGTGCAGTCAGACCAGTGCTTTCTGACCTGATGTGGTTGGGGGAATGAGACTCAGATGCCTCTACTTGGTAGCTGTAGAGAACACACATCCGGAGTTCAACATGTCACCTGCCATTAGATTTTTGGAAACCTCCTGTTCCTGGCTCTTAGTAAGAAGGAGTTTCCTCACTGTACTCCGCAGCTCTCTGCCTATAGGCTCTCTGTCGGTCAGTTGGTTCTTAACTCAGAATTTTCAACTTGGGAACCTACCCAACTTTTGATTTTTCACAGATTTGATTCTTTGTATTTTTGTTTGCAATAGCCTTGCTGTATTTGTTCATAGTTCGTACCTTCCTCCAAAGTTATATGCCTTAATCTTCTTAGTGGTATTTTTTATATTCTTAAGTAATTATCCTTAATTCAGTGTACTTAATATTATTCATTTTTTCTAACTTTTAATTGAGCTATTAAAACTATTTTTAGTTTTTCTCTTTATTTTTCTGGGTTTGCTTCATTTTTACTCTTTACAACTAGGTCCTCAACTTTTAACACATTGACACCAGCGTTGCAATTTGTGTTTGCTGTGCCACGTTTCAAGTGTGAGCCATTGGAGGTACACACCAACATCATGTTAATCTCTTTTAGGAGAGGCAATGAACTAAAGATGGTTAAAACTTTAATAGCAACTGCTTCATAAATAAAGAAAGAGGGTCAGGCTGAGAAGAGTTTGGACGACCCCATGGGCTTTGTTTAGGAAGCAGGCATGTCCTGGTGTGTGTGTGTGTGTGTGTGTGTGTGTGTGTGTGTGTGTGTGTGTGTAGGCCGGGCTCTCCTCTTCATTCTTTCCCTCTCTGTCCTTGTGACCTCTGGCAAATCCTTCCCTTGCTCTTCTCAGCAGTAGCAGGAAGGAGCTAAAATAGGTCATTTCCAAAAAGGTCCTGCCAACTCTGGCATTGTACATGCCCTGTGATTTGGATGGTAGTGCATCCACAGGACAAAGCGCATCTTTGGATGAAGCCCTGTGAAAACAGCATATCAAATGAAGAAAACACAGGCTCTTTATGACTTAGTAATGTTGTCCAAAGAACGCCTTCCCTCACCCCACCCCACCTCCATGTGCCTCAGCCCTGCCCAGCCCTTCACTCTCTGAGACCCATCCAGATGGCCCTGACATTGAAAGGGCAGTGTTGGAATTGTACCGACCCTTTGTTGAATACTAGGGCCTGTAGTTCTTTGAATGGGGTTCCATTCCAGGCTTCACTGCTTGTTGCTCACTTAGCTGTGTAGCCCTGGGAATGTGCCTTTGCAGCCTCAGTCTTTTCATCTGTGAAAGTCCTGTTCTGATTCTGATGTCAGGTTTAGAAATCAAATATTCAAACAGCCAGGCATGCTACCTGGCATCTCAAAGGGAAAGCCTGAGGTGGTCTCATGCGCCTAATAGAAAGTTGCTTCTGCGTCACTGAAGTGTTTACAAATCACCAAGTGTAGGGAGGGAAAGTCTGAGTTTGAGAAGGGCTGATGGCCCCTGGGGGCCAGAGAGAGATCAGGAGTTCACACAGGAAGGAAAAGCTGAGACCAGACGTCCAGTCTAATCATGAACAGAACTCACTGGATGTACAGAGGATAGGGGATGTTTATGAAAAACTAGGCACATATCTCACTCATGCTGAGCCCACAGCTGAGCCCGTTTCTGAGTCAGAGCTGAATATCAGCACCAAGACCTGCTGTCACTCACCAGAAGCATGACTCATGACACAGCAACTATCCTCTTGAGCTCTGTGGCATCTTGACCTTGTCTGGCTTAGAGAATCTCATTTAGACTCATTTGTGGCTTTTGGTAGTGACCAAATTGGCCAGGGAAATGAGGCATGTGTTATTTCAGCAGGGAGTTTGGGTACACTGGGTGAACATCGTGAGAAATAAGGTAATTCTTACAATTAGAGTGTCTGGCTGTTGAATTCTTAATGCTGAGCAAAGATAGTCCTGGAAAGAGAAAGAGAGCAGAGGTGAGTGATGCTGACACTAGTGTTGGTGGCAGTACTGTTGATTTTCTTGAGAATCACAAGAAGAAAAAAAATGCATCTAAATCTAGAAAGTTGTGTCTTTGAACTGGGGAGTATGTTCAAAGGGTGGGGTACTTGCTTTGCTTCAGTTCTCAGCATCACATTGTCTCCCGAGCATCATTGTGTATGATTCCTGAGCACTGAGAAAGCTTGGAGGTGGACCCTAAACATGACCAGGAGTGGTCCCAAACCAATGAATGAATAAATAAATAGTATCCTTAATCTTATTTGCAAATTTGAGATAGTTGTCCATCCTTGAAGAGAAAGCTACGCCTGGATTGTTGTCTCCCTTTATAATTATTATATTTTGGGTCACACCTAGCAATGCACAGGGGTTACTCCTGGCTCATGCAATTCAGGAATTACTCCTGGCTGTGCTCGGGGGACCATATGGGATGCTGGGAATCGAACCCGGGTTGGCTGCGTGCAAGGCAAACACCCTACCTACTGTGCTATCATTCCAGCCCCTGTTGCCTCCCTTTAGAAAGTTTAAGTGGGCGTCCAGGACCTATTTAGCTACTCCAAAGCTCGGAGGCACCAAGTCAAATAAGATATGACCTTTGCTGAATTGAGTTGGCAGTCTTATGCAGGTAGAAAACTGTACATGAACCATGGTACAATCAACCTTGCTGGGGGGAGGGGGGCGTGCAGTAAGGAAAACTGAACAAAGTTCTGTAGGTCACAGACAGTGGTTCTGCCAGTGCTGCCCAGGAGGAAGGTACATGAAAACATGCACCATAGAAGAAGTCCTCCTTCAGCTAATCTCTAACTTGAGGGTGAATCAATGTGACTGTGGAGCTGATCACAATCTGTATCATAGAGTGTGTTTCAGTGTCACAATATTGATGCCAGGGCTTATTCTTCCATTAAAAAATTATTTTAATAGTGTTAATGACAAAGAGAGCCTCTGAATTTTTGCTGGTGGAAAAGGTGTTAAGCATTCAAGTTTTTGTCGTCAAGTAGATAAGAGTCAAACAGGCTCGCAGAAGGCAGATGTGGGGTGGGAAAGAGGCTTTTCATGGTTTCTATTTCACACAAATCACATGGGGTTTCCCACAAAACATTTAAGAGCATCAACACCTACTGTCCAGCTGAGTTCTTGAGTTTGGAATTTGTTTACATGTTGGGAAAAGGCGAATGAGGGGTGAGGAGCAGATTCCAAACACGGGGATAGGGGTTGCCGCGCTGGAATGGGGGAAATAAGCAACAGTATATAGAGGAGAGAGAGGTGCCCTTTATGGCAGAAAGATGAAAAGAACTGGATTATCACTTCTTAAGTCTAAAAGGGGAGTTAGAAAGGCAAGAGTTTCCCAGAGTGAGGCAGCAAACCTAAAGTAACCCAGAGTTAAGGCTGGAGACAGAGCAAATTTTGTCTACAGCTATGCAGTTTGGGAGGTCTCTGTCAACATCTACAAAATGGAGCAAATGATATAATTTTTCACATTTATTGTTGTATTATGTGACAGATTGCACAGTTTCTGATAGAAAGTTAAGTTCAAGGTCGAGCATTAGTATACACTGTAGGATAACATTGGTTTGTCATTTCTCCCTGGTCTCAGGGAGCTTAGGTTTATTGGATTACACCATTCACACTGCTCCCAAGGCACTGCCATTCCTCTGTGTTTATCTTTAATTTCTCTGTGCTCCGCTTCCCCAACTGGTTAATCACCTTTCCCCCCTAAGCCATACCTGTGTCTAGTAAAGTAAAATTCCTCAGAAATCTCTGATTTTGTATTTGTAAGTGAAATGTTGCTTTTCTCCTTCTGTTGCTTTTCTACTTCCCTTATTTCCCTTTGCATAGTTTACTTCAAAGCAATGTCCTTTTTGTATAGACACAGGAAGACAGTTAATGCTATGCTTTTGTAACTTGGGAGTTAATTGACTCTGAATAATATTCACTCCCGGGCATCTGTTTTCTTGACTTAAGCCTAAATTGCCCTTAGTTCCTAGCACCCCCAGAAGCAGGGTCCCGATGAGGGACTGAATGGACCAAGGGCAAGCTGTGAGTTACCCTGGCATCAAAACATGCCAGGCCAAGTGCCATAATGCTTAACTTTAAGTTAAGAGCATAGTAATGGACAAATTCTGTCAGGGTTCAAAGAGTAACAACTGTATTTTGACCCTGCTAGAGTTAGGAAAGTCTAATCTGGCCTGAGCACTGTAGTCTGAGATCTGTAGTGAGATGTCCCCAGGAGAGCTACCCTACAAGCTTAATATATCTCTTACTGTGTCCAAATATTGTAGCACTGTAGCACTGTCCTCCTGTTGTTCATCAATTTGCTCAAGTGGGCACCAGTAACATCTCCATTGTGAGACTTGTGTTGTTACTGTTTTTGGCACATCGAATATGTCACGGTAGCTTGCCAGGCTTTGTTGTGTGGGTGGGATACTCTCGGTAGCTTGCCGGGTTCTCCAAGAGGGGCGGAGGAATTAAACCCGGGTCAGGTGCATGCAAGGCAAACACCCTACCTGCTGTGCTATTGCTCCAGTCCAAATACTGATGGGGGGTGGTCAGGACAGCTGGGTGCCCACCTGCTCCCAGCCCTGGGTCAATCCATGTTCCCCACCACAGGGGCAGCAGGGAGGGGTCTACGCCTGCATAAGTACTCCCCACTGGCCCAGGCAATGGCTAATATTAAGATGAATGTTTAAATGGTTGTAGGACTAAGGAAAGGAGAAACACACCCCTAGGTGGTATTTCACCATTGAGTGGATCTCCTGGCTGCAAGAGATCTTTGTCTTATCTTAGAAGAACTTTCTTAGAAGGCAGGGCTTTCATATGTTGATTGTGCTACCCCACCTGGGTGTTGTTGCTACCCCCAATGCTTGGGGCTTGGGCGCTAGACCAAGGCTGCAAGACGAGTGCAGAGAAACTAGCACGGGGACAGGAGGAGATGGGGGGCTGGAGTGATAGTACAGCGGGTAGGGCGTTTGCCTTGCATGCGACTGACCCGGATTCAATTCCCAGCATCCCTTATGGTCCCCCGAGCACCGCCAGGAGTGATTCCTGAGTGCAGAGCCAGGAGGAACCCCTGTGCATTGCTGGGTGTGACCCAAAAAGCAAGGAGGAGATGGGAATGGGGGGCAGGGTGAGATTAGAATGGGGAGTTTAGTGAGACTGGAACAGGTACATGGGGAGAATAGAATAAATGGCAACAGATCACCAACAAGCCTGGCAGCCCTGTTCTCTCCTTCATGCGTCTGTTGGTGGCAGTTGCAGGCCATGGTAGGGAAGTGGCTTATGGCCACTGAACACAAGTGGGGGGTGAAAGAGTGCACGGTCCTCATTTATTTTGTGATTACACAGTAAGCTATTGATAACACATGGATAGCTAGCAGACTTTTGGCATTCCACTAAAAATGTCTATGTAGTTGGGTTGGGATTGTGTCATGCTAGGATGGATAGCTCACTGAGTGGTACCATAGGAAG
This sequence comes from Sorex palustris, assembly GCA_028565675.1. Lineage (NCBI taxonomy): Eukaryota > Metazoa > Chordata > Mammalia > Eulipotyphla > Soricidae > Sorex > Sorex palustris. Next base: position 7,476 of record JAOXYA010490525.1, on the reverse strand, counting down.
ATGAAACGATGCAGGAATTGCAGAACTCCATGGGAACGTTATTGCAGAATCAGTCATTCTAAGGATGGTGTCAAGAAAGTCTGTGTGGGGGCAGATGGGTTACAAGAAAAAGGACTGATCTCCATGTGGATATATACTGACAAAAGGGACAGAGTGAGGAAAAGAAGCAGAAGTTTGGAGGTGTGCATAGAGAATGCCAGCCATGTGTGCTAAGATAGAGTCATGTCCAGCAGGAAAGCTGGAGGCACAGGAAAGCTGATGAGACTGCCCCACATTGCAGTGATCGGGAGTGGGTGGGAGAGCACCTTTCCTGGAGGCTGCCCATTGTGAGCTCAGGCTTCAAGCAGCAGCTAGAGGGTACGGTAGATCTGAAGCCCATGAGACGGGAACAGGTGCGTGCTCCTCAGCAGTCCCTCCACCACCCCCATAGCCTAACATAAATTTCCCCAACTCTTAACATGCCTAGACCATTTGATGTGTTGTCAAGGCCAAAGGATGGGCCAACTCAGCGCCCTGGGTTAGAGATTTCTCTCCTGCCATGAACTTTGAAACACTTAGAAAGATTGTGTTTTTTTTTTCTTAAAATGTTAAACTGTCTGTTCAACCCCATCAAAGAGTAAGTAATTCCATCTCTGGCAATCAGGGGCTGTGCCTGGGGAGTTTCCCTGGTTCTAGTTTGTAAGGGGTGGCTCAGTCACAGGAAGGACTGTGGGAACAGATACCGGTGGGGAAGTCCTGGGGTCCCATAGGGAGGGAGAAGGACACAGAAGGACGTCAGGAACTCCCTTTTCAGCTCTCCTTCACCTGCATTTCTGAGGTGGCAGGATGGAGAGCCCTTCATTGTTATCTGAGCTCTGAAGTGGAAGCACTCAGGAGGGGCTGTGCTGCCACCCAGGAGGACCGCCATGTGGAGAGAGCTGATGGAAGTTTCCTGCCCGGAGCCCGGTTCCATATGTGGCCTGGCCATTCCTGCATCTGTCTGGCTTCCCGGCCCAGTGTTAGTGTCCTATGGCTACCTCACAAACTTCCACACATTTGCATTTGACAGTTGACAGGAACCCACAGGGCCACACGTGGCAGTGCTCAGGGCTTACTCCTGGCTCTGTGCTCATCACTCCTGGTGCTGCTTAAAGGACCATGTGGGATGCTGGGAATCGAACCTGGGTCTGCAGCATGCAAGGCAAGTACCCTACCTGCTGTAAGGTCTCTCCGGTTTTGTGTATCAGGTTAGAACACTGCTTTTCCGGTTCTCTTAATGGGGTGCTCGCACAGGGGCAGCCATTGTGTCAGCTAGCTTGCTGTTCTCTCTCCAGGTTCTTTTGAACTCATACTCCCAGTTAGGTCAGGCCCACCTGGAATTCCAGGATCATCTCCCCTGTTTGATTTAGGGATCTCAGTCCCCTCAGTCTAATCCTCTCACTTGGACCTATCCAGTAGCTTCATGGTAGGAAGCAAGAACACTTGGTGTCTGCAGGTCCTGTTTATACTGCCCTGTGGACATAGCTACACAGCATGTGTACCAGAAGTGGGCATCTTAGAAGGTGGCTCAGATGCTGCCTACCCCAAGAGCCTTGGATATAATGTTCATTAAAAACGTATTTGTTGAGTATCTACTATCTGCCAGCCCTCGTTAAGGTCTACCTAATGGAAATAAGTGCTTTTTAAAAAAATGGCACAAGCAGAAGCAGGATTTGGCATCTAAGAGTTGGCATGGAAGTTACTATTTTAAGCCGGCTGCTAACAATTGGCTTCTGGGAAAAGATAACAGCTAAGCAAAGACTCACAATACCCACAGATTGCCTTTTATCTGTGCCCACTAGTCTTTAGATAATTCTCTGAATGTATGTTCCCTTAATCCTTAATCTTTATTTTTGTAGAAATAGTCACGCAAATACAATTCTATGTTCATTTTTATTGCATGTAAATTAAGACTGCAAATCAAAGTGAACCAGAAGGCAAAATCTTGTAAGTCAAAGAAGACCAGGGAAGCAGCTGATATCCCAAAGGGTCTCAACTTGAAGAACTGTGTTGTTCAGAAAGAATCCAGTTCTATCCTGCTGTGGTCCTCTCAATGAGCCAGTGTGATGCCAGACCTGTCCAAAGCCTGTGACCCTTTGATTTATCCTTCATTTATTCCTTCCATATACCAGACTTGGAGCAAGTTGAATGTTAGGCTTCCACTAAGTATGGAGGTTATTTTGAAGATAAGTAAGACATGGTTTCTGGTTTTGAAGAAGTTGCAGTTGATTGGGACAGATCATGGATGGCTAATTTCAATTATGCCATCTTGTCAGATTCACCAACACCACTTCATATGCAGCATGAAAGCACCCTCCCTCGGGTGTCTTAGCAGAGCCGTGAAAGCAAAACCTTTAACAGTGTCTAGAAAAGCTTTCTGAATTGTGGCCTAAGATGATTTTGATAGACGCATAGTATCTTATGGGCCCAGGGTTAGGGTGATGAAATAAACATCTTATTAGTCACAGATGGCTCCCTGGGACCAAGAGGAAGTGCAGGGAAGGAAAAGGCAGTCCAGGCTTGTAGATCACTCAGCGCATTAAGTATTGATAGGGTAGTTTATTGAACTGAGAGAAATAGCAGCACAACAAATTCCACTATAGAAGGCTAGGTAAGTAGCAGACTCCTACAGAGGGATTGCGTGAGAGCTTAACTATTGAAACTCTTCCCTGCTCAGTCCCTGAAATAGACTGGAGCCATCAGGTTGGGTCTATGCAAGGGCTACGCTGCTCCAGTGCCCTCTGTGTCTATTAGCTACTACCAGGAAATGAACTGTCCTGACACGCAGTAGTTTGGAGCAACAACTCTTCACTTAGCTCCCAGTGTTGCAGTCTGCTTAGCTGAACAGTGTTTTTGGCTGGAACAGGATTAGTTGGTCTCAACTGTGGCTACCCTTGAATGCCGTCAACTGGTGGGTGACTCGAGACCTGCTGGTTTATGACAGCTTTCCATAGGAAGACTGGGGTCTCTCTCTTCATGGTCCCTTCTCCCAGACTAATTTGCATGGCAGGATTCCAGGAATAAGAAGTAGGCAAGCTGCATTAAACAAGAGTGTAACGATTGGTTTTGGTTTTTGCCTTTTGGCCACATCTGGCACTCCTCAGGAGTTACTCCTGACTCTTCTCTCAGGAATCATTCCTGATGGGGCTCAGAGGGACATATGGGATGCTGGAGATTGAACCCAGGTTGGCAACATGCAAGGCAAGTCCCCTACCCAGTGTACTATAACTCCAGAATCACGTGTTACGATTGTTATGTCCCATTGTTCAAAAGTAAGTCACACGTTCAACGTAGAAAGAGAGTAAAGTGGAAACCTGCCTCACAGGCAGGGGAAGGGCTCGGAGGAGAGGTATTCTTAGGTCCTTGGTGGTGGAAAATGTGCACTGGTGAAGGGATGGGTGTTTGATCATTATATGACCAACCGAGATTTAAACTGAAAGCCTTTGTGACTGTTCTCATGGTGATTCAATAAATAAAACATTTTATTTTTTTATTTAAAAAAGTAAGTCACATGCAAAGAACAAGGAGGTATATTCTATATTCTGTGACAGAAATGAGATTGCCAGAATATTCTGAGTATCATACCAGAAACAGCTCCCCATCACTAGGTATGTCCCTCCCTAAATGATCACCATCATCACTTCACAGCAACAGTATTCTTATTTTTAATTTTTCTTCATTATCATTTTCCTCATCTCCATCGTTTCTCTCCTGTAGTCTTCCCAGACCACTGCACTTAACTTAGAGCTTGAAACACTTGGTTTGATGCCCACCAGATAGATGTCTGTGTGCTTTCATCAATCACTTAATTGCTTTACAACTTAGACTATATTCATCTGTAATTTTATATTGCTAAAGATAGTATTTCATTGATGACGAATATACTTTTATGAAAATGCAGATTAAATGAAATGGTGACTTGATTTAAAAAATGCTTTCCCCCCATAAATGTTAGGCCTTACTAATTCTCTCTTGCTGTATAATAAAATCTCAATAATATACATGAAGAAACATAACTTACTTCTTATGAGTCTCTGCACTAGCAGGGCACATCTGCACATATGTGCTTCCCTAGACTGATCTCAATAGGACTCTTGCGAATGGTCAGCATGGTGGGTTGGTTGGACCATTATAAGTTGGTCTCACTTGGCCCAACCTAGCTATTCTATTTCGTATAAGAATTATTTCGTGATCCAAAAGTCTTGCTCATTTTATTTTACTATAGTAGGAGAACACACCCTGCCTTCTCCTGATGTAATCTTGGTGACCATGAGCTTCTACAAGCATGGCTCTGGTACGCGGATACCTGGACTTTTCTGAACCGCATGGCAGCATAAGCCACATGGCCACATAAGGACATTTCCTGATATACAAAGTGATCAATGGAAAGTAAATGATCTAGCATTTGTCCCTGAAAAACAGGCTTGAATGGTGGTGGGAAAATCTGAGCAAAATAATGCCCAACGAAATGCACCTAGACTGTGTATTTAACTATGGTGCTATGCCACCCTGGGAGGTGAAGGGTGTTTGTCCCTCCACCTGTCCCCCATTGCTGTGGCGGCATGGCATCATTTAGAGCCTAATGAACAGCCAGGTATGAGACTGCATTGACAAGGCATGTGGAGCTTCACGGGATAGGGGGTGGAATCAGCTTTGCTCCCCGCCATGACAATGCTCCGGATTGCTACCCTCAAATGCCTCCTCTGGCTTCTGACCAACCATGAACCCAGAGGCACACATACCAATCTCAGAACCCAGGGGCTTCTGGTAGTAATCCCTCTAGGTTTATTACTAAAATATCAGAAATTCAAATGACATCATATGCTCTTCATAACCAGTAATAGAAAACAAATTATCTAATGATGGCAGGTCTGAATGTTGGGAGAAATTCCAAATAACAATGTTGGGTCTTTTGTCATAATACTGAATGTGATCAACGCAGAGAGAGAGAGAGAGAGTAAAGTGGAAATATGCCACACAGGTGGGGGGGTGGGTGCGAGAGGGGGTATACTGGGGTTCTTGGTGGTGGAAAATGTGCACTGGTGAAAGGATGGGTGTTTGATCATTGTATGATGGACTGAGACTTGAATTGAAAGGCTTTGTGACTGTTCTCACGGTGATTCAATAAATAAATAAATAAAAATTATGTTGGCAGCTACCTGGAATAGTTAGCAATCAATAGAAATCAATGATAAAATTTACAAATTTTCATTATTCCTGAAAAAGAAGTAATATTTGTTTTCTGTTTGTAAACTGTGATTTTCTGTTATTTGTGAAACTGAAACTGAAAATTCCATGAAATTATGAATCCTTTCTGATTTCCCCCAATCACGGTTTGCAAACTCTGAGGGTATCATGCACAGAGAGATAGTACTAAAGAAAGGTAGGGTGTTTGCCTTAAATGTGCCTGATTTGATCCCCAGCATGCCCATATGGTTCCCTGAGCCAACAAGGAGTGATCCCTGAGTGCAGAACCAGGAATAAGACCTGAGAACTCCCTGGTGTGGGTCCAAAACAAAACAAACAAACAAATAAAAGTTAGGCTACCAAGATATGGTGAAATGACAAATATATTTTCTTTAATACAAAAATCTTACAGTGTCTCAGACATTTCAAAAATGAAACTGAGCTAGAAAAAATATATTGATCTCCACAGCACAGCTGAAAGTTTACTATAGCAGTTACCAATAAATCACCAATAATTTACTTTTGGTGAAGTTTAGTTTCTTCATGTGTTCAACCAGTTTACAGTTTGGTATGACAGACAAGCTTATGTGCAGTACAAACTGACATGATGTGAATCAAATGAGTGTATTCAAATTGCAGTCATCCATTCCACAGATCAATGTTAGAGCATGAAAAGAGTTTGAAAGGCCTTTAGTCTGAAAAACTGGGAAATAGATAAAAGTTGCTTTTGACACTTCTTCACTTTTAGAAGGTTGGTGGAATAGATGATTCCCCAAGTTCCCTGAGTCTATTTTCTACTTTCCATTTATTCTGCTGGAGGAAACCTGACCCCACCTCCACCCTCACCCCACCTCCGCCAAATTGTGTTCCTGACTAAATATCCCTTTGTCCTTGTCAGAAACTGGAACACACATCTGAGGGAAAGTGACTTGGGCACTGACTAGTACCTCTTAAACTATTCATAAAATCTCAATGGAATGAGTAAAGATATTGCCTGTAAAAGTCTGCTCACCTGTGGCACGTGAATATGAATGTAAATTGTGTGATTCTGAATAGACATTTTAAGAGAATTATAGAAGGAAGAAGATTAATGATTATTGAGTGGCAGCTCCATTTCTATTCATATCTCACAGTGGCATCATTATCCTAGTTTCACAAAGTAGAACCAAAGCTGTTGTTCTTGATCTATTCCTCCAATTTCCTATCCTCCCAACTGAATTTGATGACAAATCCTGACAAAATTTTATCAATAATATATTTTGGAAGTTCTTCTACTTCTCTTTATATTGATTGTATAGCAGCTGGATTTCTATTTTTATTTGTAAAACTGTAACATCCATGAAATTATGAATCCTTTCTCATTTCCTCCCATCATTGTCTTTCTGCTGTGAGGAACACAGTATTAATACAAATGTGAGCAATGAATAAACGTGTTAGAAATTTCACTAACCCATATGACTGACTTCGTTAAGTCTTGCCAGAAATGAAAATAATAATTATAGGGAATAATAAATATAATCCAAAAAGATGAAAGAAAGAATTAGTATGCCTTACTCAGAAGCCAAAATAGATTGACTGTAGCTGAGTACATTTTGGAAGTAAAACTAACTTTTCCTAAAAGGTATGAGGTCAGTTTTTAATACAAACAGAGTTTATGCTTAGCAAAAATCCAATATGAATTCAGATGTGATAAGGTGACCACATAGATTTGGGAGGAAGGGGAAAAGAGGGAGAGGAGAAGGGAGAAAGAGAAAGAAAGAAAGAAAGAGGGAGACCGAGACAGAGACACAGAAATACAGAGCGTTTTTAATGAGTCTCTCTAGAACATTTTTACTCAACAAAGGAAATCCTAGGCTCATTGAATTTATAGTCATCTTAGTAATATCAATGTATTATTGAATATGAAGTAAAACAATGCACTAGGGTTTCTCAATAACACCTCCATAACCATATTGGATCATCATCAGTTGTATAATTTTTTGCTGGCAGGGGTGAGGAGCAGTCTTCTCTTGTCCATTGTGTCATGTTAAAAACATCCTTTTACCCTCTAGATGCCAGTAGCTCTCAACTACCCAGCTGTGACAATAAAAAGTATTATCTTTAGATTGCTAAATATACCCTGAGGGAGGAGGAGCAAAATGTCCCTTAAAGACATTTTGAGGGTTAAACACCAGGTTAAATCACTATCACTGTTCTCCCGTTATTCATCGATTTGCTCGAGTGGGCCCAGTAACGTCTCCATTGGAGACTTTGTTGTTACTGTGTTTGGCA
>JAOXYA010490517.1:0-15404 GCA_028565675.1 Sorex palustris | reverse complement strand
ATGGAGACATTACTGGGCCCGCTCGAGCAAATCGACGATCAACGGGAGGGCCTTTACCTTTACCTTTACCTTTACCAAGAAAAAGAAATGAAAACCATGAAAAGACTGATAGCTAGTATAGAAATTGAAACTGTGATCCAAGAGTGTGTCCTGGGCCTGAGGATTTCCTGTGAACTTCACTAAGCCTTCCAAGGAGAACTTGAGCCTATTTTCAGACTGCTCTAAGAAGAAATACTTTCAAATACATTTTATGAGGACAGCATAACCTGTTACAACCAAAACAAGACAAGAAGATTGTGAAAAAGCTCATTGCAAACCAATAACTATAGACATAGATGCAAAAATCTTAACTTGATACAATAAATTGATTCAATAATGCATCAAAAAGATGACCAAATTGGCGGGGGGAGTTATTCCAACATGCAAGGATGGTTAAACATGCAAATTAGTCCTCCAGTTGTTCATCGATTTTGCTCAAGTGGGCCCAGTAACATCTCCATTTTGAGACTTGTTATTACTTTGTTTGGCATATCGAATACATCACAGGTAGCTTGGCAGGCTTTGCCCTGCAGGTGAGATACTCTCAGTAACTTGCTTGGCTCTCCGAGAGGGGCGGAGGAATCGAACTCCAGTCGGCCATGTCGGCTGCATGCAAGGCAAACGCCCTACCCGCTATGCTATTGCTCCAGCCCAGAAATAATACAACCAGGTTATTTATATGCATTATAAATGTTATTCTTTTTTCCAAATTAATATAAAACAATCTTGTTGTAATCTTGTTATGAACTTAAGGTATACTGTAAAATATAATTTCTAATTGAATTATTTGCTATTTATAATTTCTAATCAAATTACTGCTGCTAAACTCTTCTAATTTTATGTAGTTGCTCAGGAAAATAGCATTTTAAAAAAATGACTTCTAATAAACTTCTAAGAGTTCAGGTAGCTTATAAAGCAATGTAGTCCCTGAAGGTTTAAATTTTAGTAAATAGCAGATGATTCAATTATCTGGTTGCAAGTCAATGTGTATAGAAATAAAGTAAACTAAAGTTAACAATATGTAAGTTGTTATTTTTATTATGAACAGCTCCTGAAACATCAAGTTTGTTCTCAAAGTGTGGGAGTAGCAGAACATGCCAAACTAAGATATGCCAAAGGAAGATACTGATTACTGTGAATTAAATTGTCAGTGAATGAATTATACCTTAAACTTCCCCATTCTGTTAAGAGAAGAATTTGCATGCCCATCCTCTTTTCTCCATTTCAGGAAATATATCCCTATGTTAAAGTTAAACCCTCCCTGAATAGAGATGGAAAGAAATCCTTATCAGAGACAAGAATCAAGCTTTGCCTTGCTTAAATATCTCCAAACCAAACCTTTCAAGAATTTTTTGGAAACTATCTCTCCTCACAAATTTATTGCTTCTTTGTCTAAAACAAAACTGCTTTGGTCATTTCTTAAAATCATCATCATACAACCCTCCCTGACCACTTAAATTAAATTTTCTTTTTCTCCTGTTAATTCCAGAAGGCCGAATCTAAACGTTGGAAATGGGAGACTCCCGGTGGATGGTTCCACAATGAAATTCACTACATCATATTCAATCAACAGTTTTGCCAGACCGATGTCTCTGTTGTCCCAAAATTCCAAAAAGCATCGGACCACCATCTCCTTCATGCAAAATTCTATTTCATGGAGCGGGGAGAAAGGGCTACAAAGTTTAAGAAGAGAACTCCCAGAATGACCATCAACTGGGAGCTCTTTGGCACTATTGCAGCAACATGGGAAGATGCCCTCGTTGACAACATTGACAAGGAATAGGATCCACTGATTCAGCACCTCCATGAGTGTGCAAGGAATGCGGAGAGAGAGAGAGAGCCACAAAAAGACACCTATCTTCGAAAACTCTCAAGCTCATTATCTAGCATGGCTTGGCGCAAGCCTCAGGCAACCACAAGCGAACGTCTGACCTTGCAAACCAGTGCAGAGAAGCAATCAAAGAAGACCTCAAAGAGAGAAAAGCAGCAGTGCTGGCAGATGCGGCAGAAGCTGGGGAAAGCATTTGCAAAGACCGCCTATCCTTCGCCAACTACAAGACCAAGAGTACTGCCTTTCGACATCCTGATGGATCTATCACATCTTCCAGAGTGCAATGGAGAAGATTATCCATGACTTCTACAAGATCTTTTGATAGCCACGTCCATCTACCACATACCAAATTCGAGATGATGGATATGTTGTTCCCAAAGTTCTCCCTTCCGAAATCCAACACTCCATTTCATCAGTAAAGAAGCGAACAGCACCTGGCCCAACACAGGGTCGGACTTGAACACCTGAAAAACCTGACATCAATACTCTTAAATACACTGGCTCGGCTCTTCACACGCTACGTGTCTGAATGCAAGTTTCTGTCCAATGGAAAACCAGCAGGACTGTACTACTGTACAAGAAGGGAGACATCCACAACATTGGCAACTATCACCCCATCTGCCTGTTGTCTGTCGTCTACAAGCTGTTCACTCGAGTCATCCTGAATAGGATTGGCAGAACACTAGATGAACGACAATAGTGCGAGCAAGCCAGATTCTGAAAAGGATTCAGCACAATAAACCTTATCCACACGGTAACCAAGCTCATTAAGGTCTCTCGGGAGTTCAAGATGCCACTCTGTGTAATGTTCACTGATCTAAAGAAGGCCTTTGATTCTGTTGAGATGAAAGCGGTCATCAAAGCCCTAGCAAAACAGGCCATTTAAACTCAATACATCAGGATCCTCCATGAGCTGTATTATGGATTCACTACCAGGATCTCACCATTCTACAAGGAAGTGATCATCCATGTCAAGAGAGGGGTTCGGCAGGGTGATACCATTTCACCGAAACTCTTCAATGCCACCCTCGAGAATGTCATGTGATGACTGGGTTGGGAAGGAATGGGAGTGAAGATAGATGGCTGGCAACTACACCACCTCTGCTTCGCTGATGACATCGTTCTCATAACACCAAACATTAGCCAAGCAGCACAAATGCTGGCCGACTTTGACTGTGAGCATGGAAAGGTCATGAATCTCATGAAGACAATGTTTATGAGAGACAGACTCTTTCCTGACATTCCATTGGCTCTCAATGGGATGAACATCTCTGAATGCAACAGTTATGTGTATCTAGGTCGAGAACTCAACATGATGAATGACCTGGCACCTGAGGTGCACAGGAGGAAGAGAGTAGCATGGAATGCCTTCAAGAGTGTCAAAGAAATAGCTAAGAGGACAAAGAACCTCCGACTCCAGGCACATCTCTTCGATTGCACCATTCTTCCTGCATTAACATAAGCCTCAAAAACCTGGGCCCTACGAAAACAGGATGAGAACATGATTCAGGTCTCCCAAAGATGAATCGAAAGAGCTATGCTTGGAGTATCACACTTCACTCAAGTGAGGAAGAATCCAGAGTTACGACCTCCATTGACGATCAAGAATCAGGGATGCTGTCTTGTTTGCCAAGGTGCCAAAAATCAATTGGGCTTCATGTACTGAACACGTAGGCTGTAGGTGCTGATCCCTTGTGCTGCTTTTTTTTTAATTTTTGTTTATTTTTTATTTTTTCATTTTTTCTTTTTATTATTTTTTCATTTTTTTCTTTTTATTATTTTTTCAATATTTCTTTTTCGTGTTTTTCTTTCTTCTTTTTCTTTTTTTCTTTTTGTTCTTTTCTTGCTTGCTGAACACATGGGCTGTAGGTGCTGAAACCAGGGAATTCAGGTACTGATCACGTGGGTGGTACGTGCTGATAATGTGGGCTGTGAGTGCTTATCCTATGGGCTGCTTTTTTCTTTTTTCCCCTTTTTCTCTGTTTTTCCTCTTTTTTCTTTCTTAGTATTCTTTTCCGTTTTTTCTTTTTTCTTTATTTAACTTTTTTCTACTTTCTCTTTTTCTATTTTTTTATTTTTTTCCATCTATTTTTCTTTTTAACATTTTCTTTTTTCTTTATCTTTTTTCTTTTTTGTTTTGTTTTTTCTTTTGTTTTTTGTTTTTGGGGTTTTTTGTTGATTTTTTTGTAGGTTTTTTTTTTTTTTGCTTTTTGGGTCACACCCAGCGATGCACAGGGGTCACTCCTGGCTCTGCACTCAGGAGTTATTCCTGGCGGTGCTCAGGAGACCATATGGAATGCTGGGAGTCGAACCCGGGTCGACTGCGTGCAAGGCAAACGCCCTAACCGCTGTGCTATCTCTCTAGCCCCTGTTTTTTTCTTTTGAACACATGCACTGGATGTGCTGGTCCTGTTGGCTGCAGGTGCTGAACTCATGTGCTCCACTTGCTGAACACGAAGACTTCAAGCACCTATCACCTGCTCTGAAGTTGCTGTTTAGGAGGACTTCAGGTGCTGATCACATGGGTTGCAGGTGCTGATCATGTACTGCATGTGCTGAACACATAGGCTGTAGGTGCTGATCCCATGGGCTGCTTTTTCCCCTCTTTTTTCCCTTTTTTTATTTCTTCTCTCTCTCTTTTCTCTTTTTCTTTATTTCTACTTTTACTTTTTACATTTTTTATTTTTTCATACCTAGATCGAGAACTCAACATGACTAATGACTTGGTGCCATAACTGCGCAGGAGGAAGAGAGCAGTGTGGAACATGTTCAAGAGCGTCAAAGAAGTTGTTAAGAGGATGAAGACCCTCTGGGCACATTTTTTTGACCCAACTGTTCTTCCTGTACTAACATATGCCTCAGAGAACTGGACCTTAAAAAACAGGATGAGAAAGTTATTAGGGTCTCCCAAAGAGGAATTGAAAGAGCTACGTTTGGAGTATCACGTTTCACTCAAGTGAGAGAAGGAATCCGGAGTTCTGACCTCTGTCGATGATCGAGGATCAGGGATGCTGCCTCGTTTGCCAAGGTATCGAAAATCAGATGGGCCAGACATGTAATGTGACTTGGAGATGACCACTGGACTAGAGCCATTACCAACTGGTTTCCACGAGACATCAAAAGAACACCTGGCTGCCCACCTACAAGATGGTCAGACTTCTTCGTTAAAACCCTGAACAGTCGGTTTGAGGCTCTTCATGTTCCTGGAGCGAGCAGACACCACTGGACTACACTAGCACGCGACAGGAACAAATGGAGACATTACTGGCACCTGCTTGAGCAAATCTATGAGAAATGAGATAACAAGTAATACAAGTGAATTGATACAAGTGATATTGACTTCTGGTAGATTGGCCCCAGATAGATTGGTCCCAGTTATTTTGACCCAAGATAGATTAGTTCAAGATATATTGACCCAAGCATTATTAGACCATGAGAGTTTTGCCCAAGATAAATTGGCCCAGGTTAGAATGTGCTGAGAGAGGTTCGCTTTAGGTACTTTGGCCCATGATAGATAGGCCAAAGTTATTTTGGCCTCAGATAGATAGACCCTAGATACAATTGCCCGAGATAGATAGGCCAAAGATAAATTGGCCCATTATAGATTGCCCCAAGACAGATTGGTCCAAGACAAATTGGCCCAGATAGAATGGCCCGAGATATATTGGCACAAAATAGATTGGCCCAGATAGAATGGTCGAAGATAGATTGACACAAGATAGATTGGCCCAAGTTAGACTGGCCCCAGATAGATTGGCCCCAAGTAGAATGGCCCAAGAGAGTATGGCCCCAATACTGGCCCCATACCGAGCTGATATCACCAGAAGATCCCAGATGGGGCAGTTGCAGTCTACCCACCTAATCCAGATGGAATCCCGGCGACCATGAGCTTCTGCAAGCATGGCCCCAGTATGAAGGCACCACGAATATTTCTCCAAGCTGCTTGGGTACGCTGGAATGAGCAGTTTCATTTCGGCTCCCAGTCAGCCCATGATCCCGGAAGCCATGCGTTCAATCCACTCGCGGTGTCATCTTGCCACACTCAGCAGTGAAGAATTCTAATTCTGGTCAGCGGGCACAATAACACCCGGAGAATTCTCCTGGCCCCATACCAAACCGATATTGCTGGGAGGTCCCAGATGGGGTATGTTCAGTCTTCCCGCCTTCTCCAGATGGAATCCCGGTGACCCTGAGGTTTTACAAGAATGGCTCCGCTATGTGGGCATGGGGATATTCATCTGAGCTGCAAAGAGGGACCAGACCAGGCAGTTCCATCCTGGCTACTAATCACCCCTGATCCTGGATGCCACGTCCTCAACCAGCTCCCGGAGCCATCTTGACAGTGAAAAATATGGGCCAGCAGGCACCACAACACTCAGAGAATTCATCAGGTCCCATACCGAGCCAATATTGCCAGGAGGTCCCAGATGGGGCAGATGCAGTCTCCCCTCCTTCTCCAGATGGAGTCCCAGCGACCATGAGCTTCTGCAAGCATAGCCCAGTAGTAGACAATAGGAAATTCCTCCAAGATTCTTGGACGTGCTAGACCAGGCGATTCTATTTTGGCTCCCATATAGCCCCTGATCCCGGAAAGCCCACCCTCAACCCGCTCCCAGCACCATCTTGCTGCACTCGGCAGTGAAGAATCCTGGCCGGTGAGCACCACAAAAACCGGAGAATTCTCTGGGCCCCATACCAAGCCGATATTGCCTCGAGGTTCCAGATACATCAGGTGCAGTCTCCCTGCCTTCTCCAGATGGAATCCCGATGACCATGAGCTTCTACAAGCATGGCTCCAGTATGTGGGCACCAGGTATATTACGTCAAGGCACCTGGTGATGCTGGATCGGGCAGTTCCATCCCGGCTACCAGTCAGCCCCTGATCCTGAATGCCACATCTTCAACCTGCCCCCTGTGCCATATTACCGCACTAGCAGTAAAGAATCCTGACCAGCGTGCAACACAACACCCGGAGAATTCTCTGGGCCTCATATCAAACCGATATCACCAGGAGGTCCCAGATGGAACAGCTGCAGTCTCCCTGTCTTCTCCAGATGGAATTCTGACGACCATGAGCTTCTACAAGCATAGTAGTGGTATGTGGACATCGGGAATATTCCTCCTAGCCACATGGGGGTGCTGGACCAGACAGTTCCATCCCGGCTTCATGCCCTCAACATGCCCCTGGCGCAAGCTTGCCTCACTCAGCCATGAAGAATCCTGGCCAGCCAACCATACCAGAGTACACCCAGAGTATTCTCCAGGCCCCATACTGAGCCAATATCACCAAGGAGGTTGTAGATGGTGCAGGTGCAGTCTCCTCAACTTCTCTAGATGGAATCCCGGGAATCATGAGCTTCTACAAGCATGGTTTAGGTATGTGGGCACCAGAAATATTCCTCCAAGTCGCTTGGGGGCGCTAGACCTAGAAGTTCCATCCCAGCTCCAAGTCAGCCCCTGATCTCAGAAGTAATGCCCTCAAGCCGCCACATGCACCATCTTGCCACACTCAGCAGTAAAGAATACTGGCACAACAACACCCGAAGAATTCTCTGGGCCCAATATATCCTATATATCCTATATATCCAGGAGATAACAGATGGGGCAGGTCTCCCAGCCTTCTCCAGATGGAATCCTGGAGATCCTGAGCTTCTACAAGCATGGCTCCGGTATGTGAGCACCAGGAATATTCCTCCTAGCCACATGTGGGTGCTAGACCGGGCAGTTCAAATGCAGCTACCAATCATCCCTTGATCCCGGAAGTCATGCCCTCAACCCACCGCTGATGCATCTTGCCGCACATAGCAGTGAAGAATCCTGGCCGGGTCTCACCACCACACTGGAGAATTCTCTGGACCCCATACTGAGCCGATATAGCCTGGAAGTTCCAGATGGGACAAGTGCAGTCTTCCCGCCTTCTCCAGATGGAATCCCGGCAACCATGAGCTTCTCCAGCATGGCTCCAGTATGTGGGCAACAGGAATATTCCAACGAGACTCATGGGGCCAGGCAGTTCCATCCCGGCTCCCAGTCAACCCCTGATCCTGGAAATCCCGCCCTGAACCCAATCCCGTGCCATCTTGCCACACTCAGTTGTGTCATCTTGCCACACTCACCCGTGAAGAATCTTGACCAGCGGTCACCACCACACCCTGAGAATTCTCTGGACCCCATACTAAGCTGCTATTTCCTGGAGGTTCCATATGGGGCAAGTGCAGTCTACCCACCTTCTCCAGATGGAATTCCAGAGACCATGAGCTTCTACAAACATGGCTCGGGTATGTGGACACCAGGAATATTCCTCCAAGACACATGGGGTCCTTGGACCAGGCAGTTTCATCCCACCTCCTATCCAGCCCCTGATCCCAGAAGCCACACCCTCAACCCGCCCCCCAGGCATCTTGCTGCACTCAGCAGCAAAAAATCCTGGCCGGTGGGCACCACAAAACCCTGAGAATTCTTCGGGCCCCATGCCGAGCTGATATCTATCGTTGGGAGGCGCCAGATGGAGCAGGTACGATCTCCCCACCTTCTCCCCATAGAATCCTGGTGACCTTGAGCTTTTACAAGCCTGGCTATGGTATGTGGGCAGCAGGAATATTCCTCTGAGACACACTGGGGCGCTGGACCAGGCAGTTCCATCCCAACTCCCAGTCAACCCCTGATCCCAAAAGTTACACACTCAATCCGCTCCCGGCACTATCTTGCCGCACTCAGCATTGAAGAATCCTGGCCTTCAGGCATCACAACACCTGGAGAATTCTCCATGCCCCATACCAAGCCAACATCGCCAGGAGGTTCCCGATGGGGCAGGTGCAGTCTCCCTGCCTCCTCCAGATGGAATTCCAGAGACCAGGGGCTTCTACAGCCATGGTTCCATTATGAGGGCACCAAGAATATTCTTCTGAGCCACATTGGTTCACTGGACCAGGCAGTTCTATCCCGGATTCCAGTCAGACCCTAACTCTGGAAGTTACACCCTCAACCGGCCTCTGGAGCCATCTTTGCACACTCAGCAGTGAAGAATCCAGGCCGGCAAGCACCACAACACCCAGAGAATTTGCCAGGACCCGTGGGCACTGGTGAAGGGACAGGTGTTTCATCATTGTATGACCGAGATTTCAACCTGAAAGCTTTGTAACTGTTCTCACGGTGATTCAATAAATAAATTTATTTAAAAAAAAAAAGTCCAGGTGACTCAATGGGTTGACCTCAGGATGCAGCAGAGCTGGGGTGGGGGGGAATGGTGGTGGCAATGGTGGTTGATGGTGGGAGTCGGGGGGGGGATGGTAAGGGTGGGGGGAATGGGGGATGGTGGAGGATGAAAGGGGATGGGAGAGGATGGGATGGGATGGGGGAAGAAGGATGGTGGTGGTGGTGGTGCAGAGAGGGGGGAAGGGGGAAACCCATTAAGTCAACTGCAGCGTCCAAACCTGCCAGTCATCTGGTCGTCTTGTCAAGTCCAACCGGGCATCTGGTTGACCTGTGCAGGCAGAGCGAGAGTGTGGACGGGCATCTGATACACCCAAGCGCCAGCGTCCAGCTGGACAACTGGCTGACCTGCCCGGCCTATGGAGAAGGATGGTGTTGTTAGTGCGGGGTGTGGGGGGAAGGGGAAGACCCGTTCAGTCAACCACAGCAGCCAAGCCTGCTGGTCATCTGGTCTACCTGCCGGGTTCATAGGCCTGGCAGCCTCCTGGAGCCAGAGTCATCTGGTCAACCAGGCACTGAGCATCCGCGTTCGAGCAGCTGGTTGACCAGCCAACACGGCTGCCAGGAGCCAGAGCCTGCCTAGGCCAGGCCAGGCCGGGCAAGCTGGCCAACCCAACTAGGGCCAGGTGCCTGCCCACTGGGAGCCCAAATCCGCCCGGGGGCTACTGGTTGATCCGGCAACCCAACAAAGGGATGCTCGGATGCTGTTGCCCTGCCCCCCCTCACCCGAGTTCCATGTCCCCAGGGCCCAGGGAACGGGAGTGGAGCAAAGCACGAGGCAACGACCTTCCCCCCACCACCCCTTTCTCTGGTGCAAACTTGCCACCCAAGAAGGAGCAGTATTCAGACCGGCGGGCCCCAATCCCAGTTATTCAAGTACTCGCCCCGCCCCCGGCATCATGTTGCCTCCACTGGAAGTGCTGAATCCCAGCTGGCCGGCCACAATCCTGGACGTTTGGCCCTCTCCTCACCCCAGCCGCATCTTGCGGACCTCAGAAGTGCAGAATCCCAGCCATTGAGCCGCGATCAGAAGTCTGGTCCTAGCCCCGCCCCTGCCGCCATCTTGCCGTCCCCAGAAGTTCAGAATCTAGGCCGGTGGCCCCGATCCCGGAAGTCCTGCCCTTTCCCCTACTCCAGTGTCATCTTGCCGCCCAGGGAGGGTCAGAATCCGGACTGGTGGAGCCTGATCCCAGAAATTCTGGCCCTCGCCGCACCTGGTGCCATCTTGCCGCACCTGGCAGTGCAAACTGGCGGGACTCAGTCCTGGAAGTCTGGCCCTTGCCTTGGCCCCTGTGCCATCTTGCTGTCCCCATAAGAACAAAATCCAGGCCATTGGGCCCCGATCTCAGAATTCCTGCCCTTGCCCCTACTCTGGCGCCATCCTGCCGCCCAAGGAGAGGCAGAATCCAGACAAGTGGGCCCTGATCCCAGTAATTCCAGCCCTCACTCCGCACCTAGCACCTGCTTGCTGCGCCCGGAAGTGCAGAAACCGGGCCAGGTGAATCTCAATTCTGGAAATCTGGCCCCCGCCCAGCCCCAGGTGTGTTCTTGCTATCTCCAGAAGTTCAGAATCTATCCCGGTGGTCTCTATCCCAGAAGTTCCACCCTTCCCCCTCTTCTGGCACCATCTTCCCACCCACAGAGGGGCAGAATCTGGACAGGCGGGTACCAATCCCAGTAATTCTGGCCCTCACCCCCCCACCCCCACCCCACCCCCACCCCCGCACCATCTTGCCGTCCAAGGAACTACAGAATCCCCGCTGGTGAGCCTTGATTCAAGAAGTCCGGTCCTCGCCCTGCCCCTGACGCCATCTTCCAGTCCCCAGAAGTGCAGAATCCCTGCCAGCGGGCCCTGACCCCAGTAATTCTAATCCTCGCCCCACCCCCACCGCCATCTTGCTATGCCCAAAAGTGCAGAATCCGATCCCGGCACCATCTTACCGCCCAAGGAGGGGCAGAATCCAGACTGGTGGCCCTGATCCCAGTAATTCCAGCCCTCACCCCGTCCCTGGTGCCATCTTGCCATGCCCAGAAGTGCAGAATCTGGGCCTGCCAGTTTCAGTCCTGTCACACCTGGAGGTGCAAAATCTGGGCCAGCGGCCGCAATCCTGGAAATCTGGACCTCGCCTTGCCCCCGGCGCCATCTTGCCATCCCTGGAAGTGCATAATCCTGGCCATTGGATCCTGATCTCAGAATTCCGGCCCTCACCCCACCCCTGGCGCAATCGTGTGGCCCCCAGAAGTGCAGAATCACGGCCAGCGGCCCCAATCACGGATGTCCGGCCATCGCCCGTCCCTGGCGACATAGAGCATTCTGGACTGTGCATTCAGGAGGACTCGGCCCAGGCCTGGCGTGAGAGCCGGGCCGGCAGCTTTCAGAGATCCCAGAACAGCTCTTGGCAGTGCGTTTGCTCTCAGCTGGGATCCGGACTTTGTGCTTCAGTCTTGGGCCCTTGACACTCCCTGCAAGTATTTGGCTGATGTTTCTGGAAGAGGGCAGCTCTGCTGCTGGATGTTGCTCACTTGAAATGTTCCACTCCTTGATTTGGGTGGAGAGTACTTGTCTGTTTTTATCCTTATTTTTCTTCCATGGTTTATGTTTTATATAAATGTTTTACATAAAAGTGTTTGGAAAAAAACAGCACCTGCAGAAGCAGTCTCCAGATAATGTTAAAGTTTTGGAGGAACCACATGGATCATGGCCAGGACTTTGCATTGGCCTCCTACGCTAAGAGTATGCTGCATTTCAGCTCCGCCCCTCCTCCCCCTCTTCTCCTCTCTCCTCTTCTTCCCCTCCCCTCCTTTCCTCTCCCCTCCCCTCCTTTCCTCTCCCCACCCCTCCACTTCCCCCTGTGGGCACCTGGAGATCACTCCTGGCAGGTTCAGGGGACCATCTGGGGTGCCAGAAATCAAATATGGGTTGGCTGTGTACAAAGCAAACAGCCTGCCCCCTTCACTCTCTTCTTCCTTCTTTTTATTTCTTTTTGGCTTTCTTTGTGGTGCTGGAGATCAAACCCAGGACCTCCCACATGGAAGGCAAGTGCTCTTGATAATACCACATCTCTGGCCCTTGAGGATCCTCTTTTTAAAACTAAAGAACTGAATCAGGGGCTGCAGAAATAGTTCAATGGGTAGGACTCCTTGGAAGACTGTGTTTGACCCGTAGGACACCATATGGTCCCCCAGTATGGTCAGGAGTGATTCCTGAGTCAGAGACAGGAATAAACCCTGATCATCATCAGATGTGACCCCAAAAAAGAACTGAATCAGGGGCTGGAGTGATAGCACAGCGGGTAAGGCGCTTGTCTTGCATGAGACTGACCCGGGTTCAATTCCCAGCATCCCACATGGTCCTCCAAGCACCGCCAGGAGTGATTCCTGAGTGCATAAGCCAGGAGTAACCCCTGTGCATCGCCAGGTATGACCCAAAAATTAATTTAAAAAAAAGAACTGAATCAAGGATGGGAACACCAGGGATACAAGCAACAAGAAATTCAACATGCACAAGAGAAGATTAAAAAAAAGGTTGAAGTTGGGGTCAGAGAACTAGTACAAGAATGAGGGTGCTTGCATGTGGCTATGCCTGGTGTCACCCCTGGTGCTATATATGTATCGAGAAATGTCCTCGAAGCACAGAGTCAGGAATAGACCCTGAACACCACTGGGTGTGGCTTAAACACTCCCACAAAAAATATAAGTCTGCAGGGGCTGGAGCAATAACACAGTGGGTAGGGCGTTTGCCTTGCACAAGGCTGACCCAGGTTTGATTCCCAGCATCTCATATGGTCCCCTGAGCACCAGCAGGAGTAATTTCTGAGTGCAGAGCCATGAGTAACCCCTGTGAATTGCTGGTTGTGACTCAAGCAAAAAATAAATTTAAAAAAAAATATATATAGAGAGAGAGAGAGAGAGACAGAGACAGAGACAGACAGACAGACAGAGGCAGGAGAACTGGCTCCCCACAGATATTTAAGCACTGCGTTTGCCTTAAGACCCAGAATTAGAGATGGAGCAGGCAATCAAATCACAGCTGAAGCTGGCACCTATGGGGCAGGACGCTGGCGGAGGAGGACGCAGGACCTTCCGGGGTTGGGTTTTGGCTTGGAGAAGCTGCCCTGATTGAACCCAGTTCCTCACAGAGGAAATGCCAGTGCTGAGAGGCACCCCCATCCCGGGTTCCCAATCTTTATGAGCCTCATTAGGTTTGTGACTTTGGTTTATTGATTTTGTTGTACTGAAGTTTGGGAATTGAACCCAGTGCCTCTCACAGGCAAGGCAGACACTTTGCCATGGAGTCACCATTCCAGTCCAGGAACTGTTTCTTTAATACAGGCCTTTGCAGGATATTCGCCGAATACACATCCGACAAGGGGTTGATATCAAGGATATACAAAGTACTGGTTGAACTTCACAAGAAGAAAACATCCAACCCCATCAAAAAATGGGGCGATGAAATGAACAGGAACTTTCTCAAAGAAGAAATCTGAATGGCACAAAAGGCGCATGAGAAAATTCTCTACATCATTAATCCATTATATTTTTGAAAACAATCAATGTTATAGTACCTAGTGAGAACTAAGTCAATCAGGGTGTTGGTACTAAGAAAAAATAAATAATAAATAGCTTTTTCTTTCAAAATGAACAATCTCGGGCTAGGGATGTGGCTCAGTGGTAGGCAGCTGCCTTGCGTGTGAAGCTCTGGGTTCCATTGAGCCTAACTGAGTTTGATGTCTTATATTCCATATGGTTACCTGAACCCATCAAAAGTGATCTCTGAGCAGAGCCAGGAGTAATATCTTAGTACCACCAGGTATAGTCTGAAAGTAAAAACAACAACAAAAAAATAGAGATAGAAAGAGAAAATAAACAATAAAGTGCAAAATTTTTATCATGGTCCCATTATACTAAACTATAATTATTCCCCTCCAATATTTATTGAGATTTTTCAATACTGTTAATTTTCATGCATGTAGTATTTCAATAAAAAGCAAATTTCAAATGTTCGTATTTATCTACAACATACTACAGTGTTTGCCAAAACAAATTCCACATCCCTTAAATAAATGCTCTGAAATCTGTTGCCCAATTAGTTATAGTTATGTTGCTGTGAGTTTAATATTAATAGATCAACTAAATAAAATGTTTTGAAACAGAAACACAAACACTATAAAGTTAGGTTATGTGAAAAAATTTGTGATAAGAGACTGGTCAGAATCTAACCCTTCTCTACCCCTAGAAACAAATATTTGCTAATTCAATGTTTGTTAATTACTAGCTGCTGATTCAGCCATTGGAATGGCTTTAAATAAGACCTACTCTGGATATCAAAACTAACAAATTGATAAATTTAGGATTATAATGTTTGATATCAATCAAAAACTAACAAGCATATGAAGAAAAGTATTATGGCTGACTAAGAAATTATAGAATAAAGGAATTAGCAAACAATTCCTTTAAAGCAACTATTTTGTTTTTGTTTTGGGGTCGCACCAGGCGATATTTAGGATTACTCCTGGCTCTGCACTCAGGAATCAGTCCTGGTGGTGTTCGGGGGACCATGTGGGAAAATGAGGATGGAATCTGGGTTGGCCTCATGCAAGGCAGAAGCCCTACCCATTGTACTATCACTCCAAGTCCTAAAGCAATTACCTAGTCACCCAACAAAACACTACCCAAATACCCAAAACGCTCAATGAACCCCAGTAGAAGAAAAAAAAGATAATCCAAGCATTTTTAATCAAACTGATAACTTATTTATTGTCAGAAACTAGAGATTAGATCCAAGAGAAACAAAAAACTGTCAACCCAGAAAAGTATTTTAAAAATGAAAGCAAATAATTTTTTTCTAAACTAGATGAAATGAGAAAATTTACAGCTAGTATTTTCACAAGGAATGCTGGAGGCAATTCTTCAGACAGTTGAAAAATAATACCTGATGAAAATTTAAATATGCACATGCAAATTAAGAAATTATAAATATGTACATAAGTCCAAACATATTTTTTTAATATAATGAACTTTGGGGGGGAGAGAGATAGTGCAGGAGGCAAGGTGCTTGCCTTGCACACAGCTGGCCTGGGTTCTATTCCCAACACCCCAGATGGTTCTTTGAACCTTTCTAGGAGTGATCCCTAGTGGAGAGCCAGCAGTAAGCCCTGAGCCCCACTGAGTGAGGTCCGAATTTTTTTTTAATTGGTTCATATACAATCACTTGATCACTTGATCACTTGACTTCCCATTAATCATCGATTTGCTCGAGCGGGCACCAGTAACATCTCCATTTGTCCCTGTCCCTTGCTAGTGTAGCCCAATGGCATCTGTT
>JAOXYA010490511.1:0-15406 GCA_028565675.1 Sorex palustris | reverse complement strand
AAAGTCTCCAATGGAGACGTTACTGGGCCCGCTCGAGCAAATCGATGAACAACGGGAGGACAGTGACAGTGACAGTTCTAATTAATTCCCTTCATGCAAAGACAATTTGATTTCCTGTTATAGATATAAAAATGAATGATATCCCAAATTAATTTCCCCATACTTTGGAAAAAACAAAACGTAAGAATGTATGTGACATTATAAGTCATTACCTTTGACAATTTTAAAAATAATTTTCCCCTTAATTCACTTATTTTATTTTTTATCATCTTGATTTTCTGTAGTTTTAAAACTTCTATACATTTAATAACTATAAAAAACCTTCCAATTTTTTGAGGGGGTACACCCACTGTTGCTCACACCTGATTCTGAACTAATTTATCACTCCTGGGGGACTTGGGGAACCATATGCAGTACTGGACATCAGACCCTCTTTGGCAGCATGAAAGGCAAGTTCCTTATCTGCTATACCATCTCTCTGGTTCTCATAAACAGCAATATTTATGTTCAAAGGGAAAATTCATTTTTCTGCAAAATTCAGGATTTTTTATCTGTTATTTTTTCAGTATTTATTGTGTTTATTATGTTTGAATTCTAGCAGATGGTATAGGGCTAAAAGAGAAAGTATAGTAAGTAGTATGCCAGTCTTGCTTGCACAAGCACAAGTCAAGTTCAGTGTCCAACATTCTGTTCCTCCAGCTTTGCCAGTTGTGATTCTTGAACACATAGCTCTAGAACCCACTATGCCTTGCATTGCTCACTTTTTCTATTTCCAATGCAAATAATTGTTATATTCAAATAATTAAATAGGAGGTTATTAGGTTTTTTTTTCTTTTTGGGTTTTTGGGTCACACCCGGCAACGCACAGGGGTTATTCCTGGCTCTGCACTCAGGAATTACTCCTGGCAGTGCTCAGGGGACCATATGGGATGCTGGGAATCGAACTCAGGTCGGCCTCGTGCAAGGCAAAAGCCCTACCCGCTGTGCTATTGCTCCAGCCCTGAGGTTATTAGTTTTGAATTCAGGGAAGCTCACATACTTTTACCATAAACTTGCTATTTAATTAGGTCCTCTGTTTTTCTGTCTTGTTTCAAATGTATCTTGTTTGTTATGAAGTTGACTAAAAAATAAATTAAAAATCAATTAAAATTTGAAAAACAACTTTTTTTTCTTTGTGATGCACATAACTAAGCACATAGAAAATGATTTTCCTACTATGGTATAGAACAATGAGAGTTATAAATAACAAAAATAGTACATATATATTAATATTTTCTCAGAGATTTTGTGTGTGAGTGTGGGTGCAGTGGTAGGTGAGCAACACCTGGTGATGCTCAGAGCTTAGTTGTGCTCTGCACTGCACTGAAGAATTACTCCTGGCAGTGCTCAAAGGACCATATTGTGTGTCTGGGATGGAAGCTGGGTTGACTGTTCGCAAAGCAAACTCCTACCTACTGTATTATCTCTCATGCCCTTAGTAGTCTCATTTTAAAGAAAACTCACTTATATTGCAACTGTGATACTTGATCAGTATGACTGCAGCAATATAGGAGAATAGTAACTGAATTGAAATTCTAAAACCCAGTAAACGTGAAATCTCCATTTCACTATTGAAATCAACTACATCAAATTTCTTTAATGTATCGCTTGCAGAGCCCGGCAAGATACTGAGAGTATCCCGCCCGCACAGCAGAGTCTGGCAAGCTCCTCGTGGCGTATTTGATATGCCAAAAACAGTAACAATAAGTCTCACAATGGAGACGCTACTGGTGCCCACTGGAGCAAATCGATGAACAATGGGAGGGCAGTGTTACAGTGCTTCTTAAAAGATGAAGTCCTATAAACATAATTATGTCCAACTTTGAGTCACATAAAGTCTCAAGTTATTATTTTCCCAAATAGACTATGTAAGTTTATTTTTATATAAATATAATCCACTAAACTACAGATAGTGTAGATAATATATTTTCTTTTAGTATGTGAAAATAGTTCCATTATTCCCACTACCTATTTGTCAAACATTTTAAAGAAATTTTCATATGAAAACCATTTATAAGACAATGTTTTGGACAGAGTCAGAAAACCACATTGTTTATAGTGTAAATAAATATGTGCTAAAAGTTCCTAAATTCCTTTATACTACTAATGAATTCAATGATGTTATATACTCAGAAAGTCTTTGTGTAATTTAAACCAAACAACACTTGAAAAAATTTAGTCTTTAAAGCACATTTAGCCTACTAAGTGTACCAATTATATGTATTATATATATTTACCCCAATTCATTATTCTGAAAACATTTTCATTATTATTTGAAATATTATTAAAGTGATAATCTTTGTGACTTTAAGGTCAGCATCTTTGCTGAAGTTTCCAAACTCTTCAAGAAAAATGTAACCATGATGAGGACTGCAAATTTTATTACAAACTTATAATTAATATAATTATCAACAAAAATTGGGCTGGAGTGATAGCACAGCAGATAGGGCATTTGCCTTGCATGAAGCTGACCGGGACAACCTGAGTTTGATTCCTCCGCCCCTCTCGGAGAGCCTGGCAAGCTACCGAGAGTATCTCGCCTGCACAGCAAAGCCTGGCAAGTTCCCTGTGACAAATTCGATATGCCAAACACAGTAACAAGTCTCACAATGTTACTGAGCCCACTCACACAAATCGATGAACAACAGGAGGACAGTGACAGTGACAGATCAATAAAATAAAAATTAAAATACCTGATTTAGTGGGGTTTTTTTGTTTTGTTTTGTTTTTTTGCTTTTTGGTTCACACCCGACGATACTCAGGGATTTACTACTGGCTCTGCACTCAGGTATTACTCCTTGCAGTGCTCGGGGGACCATATGAGACACCGGAGATCAAACCCTGGTGGGCCTTGTGCAAGGCAAATGCCCTACCTGCTGTACTATTGTTCTGGCCCCCCTGATTCAGTGTTAAATTATAACAGACAGCATCTTAAAAGATAGAGTCACTCCTTTTAATACTAGTCTTTTTTTCACTCCAATTAGGCTCAAACTGGTTTTTACTGCTTCTCAATCTTTCATCAAATGTCTGGCATTGCAAGGAAAGTTTGATCAAAAACATCTACTCTTCTGCTGTGTTTGCCATAGTCTGTGAATACAAGCATGGGTATCCTTTGGAATTTGCCCAAGAAGTTTCTCTTCTACAAGTGGCAAAAAATATCTTCTAAGTCACAGAGTCAGATTGCACATGGCAACCGGATCCATAGAAAACATAGTGGAAGAAAATTTATAATGAGTGTATAGTTGACCCTCAAGGTAGAGGTCCTTTAAAAGTCTAAACCTTCAAGTTTGCTAGTTGGATCTATTAAAGCCATCAACTTTTCAGAGAATTCTAAGAAGGCACAAACTTCTGGCTTTATCTTCTTTACTATAATAAAAACAAACTGTTTCTATATATATGTACTTATAAGATAAATATTTATTTAATTCTCTTAAAATTCTATTGAATTAAACAATTTATAATTTCAAAATTATCACTTCAAAGCAGAAATTCTCCAGACAATATGCTGTTTAGTAGGTATTTTCAGCTTCATTACTGAGAAAGTTACTGTTACAGGTAGTTACGTTGCAGAAAAATCTCAGAAGACAATTTCTAGTGCTGCTTTTTATATTCTATTATATTTAAATTTTACTTTTGGTCTTTCCTCAATGGTACTTCAGTGGGATCAAATCTGAGACCTTATATATGCAAGGCATGTGCTGCTTAAGCCCCTTGAGTTAGCACACAAGACCCCTAAAATCAATTTGTGGAAGACTAACAATGCTCAGATGCCCCAGAGGACACTTTCAGGAATACTCAGTCCCTAGCATTGAAATTCTGGCTCAGTTGGCTGAATAAAGATGGAGCGCTGCTCTAAGCTGTAGTGCTAGAGCCCACTAAGGCAACAAGTGGTGCCAAGAAGGGACCAGCTCTTTATTTGGAATTGCTTAGTGTGAGATGTATGCTGTTGACGTTCAGAATTGGATTCCACCGCATGAAAAGCATACTCCCCTGATCATTAAGCTAGTTACTTAACAATAGGCTACTTTATATCTTCATAAAAAAAGATAATCCTCCACTATAAGTAATTTCTATATACTTTATTAAAATTTCACTTTATGCATGTTTTAGTGAATTAATATTTATCTATAATAACCATATATACTACATATGTATCACTGCAGCATTGTCCTCTCGTTGTTAATAGATTTGCTTGAGTGAACCCAGTAATGTCTCCATCATTGGACTTGTTACTGTGTTTGGCATATCGAATACCTCACGGGTAGCTTGCCAGGATTTGCTGTGCAGGCAAGATACTCTTGGTAGTTTGCCGGGCTCTCCAAGAGGGGCAGAGGAATAGAATCCAGCTCAGCCGGGCCGGCTGTGTGCGAGGCAAATGCCCTACCGCTGAGCTATAGCTCCAGCCCACTATATATGTAATATATAATTTTAATATATAAAACATGTCTAATAACATGTATCATTTATTAAAATTTATACATATATGATCTAATATAGCCGGCTGCGATAGCACAGCGGTAAGGCGTTTGCCTTGCACGCAGCCAACATGGCTGACCCGAGTTCAATTCCTCTGACCCTCTCAGAGAGCTCGGCAAGCTACCGAGAGTATTCGACATGCCAGACACAGTAACAACAAAGTCTCCAATGGAGATGTTACTGGGCCCACTCGAGCAAATCCATGATCAACGGGAGGGCCTTTACCTTTACCTTTTAAAATAAATTTTATTCAGAGTATAAGATATGCAGGAGAAAACATATAGCCAGAGCTTAGCATCATATATTGAATCATATATACTCTATAGTTCTTAAGTCTCTGAAGGGAGAAATGAGAAGTGCTACAACATTAATTCTAAGAACTATAGTCAGAGTCAAAGATGTTTACTATAATTTCTAAAGCAAACATTACTACTAGTGTTCTAAAAAAATTCAACAAGGAAAAATAAAGTAGCATAATAAACAAATGAGCACAGAGGTATGGTGCCGCCAGCAGGTTCACTCTGTACCTGTGAGGAGAGTGCATCAGGAGGTATAATTGAAACCCAAGCACATAAATTTGTATGTCTACAAAATTTGTATCTCATGGTGTTTCACTAATAAAAAAATTTAAAAAATGAAGAAGGACCAGAATGACTGTCTGTACTTTTAATGCGCATATGCTGGCATCAGATGCATTCATCAAGGACCTGATGACACAACCACAAAACATCCAGTACAACATCATGTGTTTGACCAAGACAAGATGGAATCAATCACATTAGGCCATTTACCACAGTGGAGAAGAACCGTTCCTCAGAACATGCAACAAGAGAGGGGTTGTTGGTGACGGTGTCCTTGTCAACACAAACTTAGCCATGAGCATCGATTCATTCAAATACTTAAAAACCTGAATCACACAATCACACTTGAATAGATGTGGCTCACTCCCAGCAGTGTCTAACTTTGTTGTCCAGCATCAACATTCAATTATGAAGAAGGAGATATTGAGAAGTTCTACATGGATCTGGAGAAGTTCTATAAAGTAGACCACACTTTCTACAAGATCATTACTTGTGATTTTAATGTCAAGATAGGACTGAGATGATCAGCCAAAGAACTGCATGTTGGGATCCATGACCTAGTATGGAAAAACGCAGGGTGAGAGACTGTTTGAGTTCATCATGTCAACCAAGACCATGCATGGTAACTCACAGTTCCAGAAACCTGAATTTAAACGTTGGACATGGGAGTCTCGTGGTGGACAGTTCCAAAACGAAAATGACCACATCATATTCAACAGACGGTTTTGCCTGACCAATGTCGCTGCTGTCCCAAAATTCCAAATGGGATGGGACCACCATCTCTTTCATGCAAAATTCTTCACAGAGCAGGGAGAAAGAACTGCAAAGTTTAAGAAAAGAACTCCTAGTACAACCACCAACTGGGAGGTCTATGGCACTATTGTGACAACATGAGAAGATGCCATCCTTGACAACACAGATGAAGAATACAATAGGCTAGTTCAGCACCTCAATGATGGTGCGAGGAACGCTGAGAGAGAGATAGCCAAAACAAGATGATTCTCTTCGAAAACTTTTGAGCTCATTCGCCAAGGTGGCTTGGCACAAGCCCCGGACAACCACAAGCAAATGTTCTAGCTCACAAAGCAGTACAGAGAAGTGATAAAAGAAGACCTCAAATAGAGAAGAGTAGCAGTGCTAGCAGATGCATAAGAAGCTGGGAAAAACATTTGCAATACCCCCTGTCATTCACCAACTACAAGACCAAGATGACTGCTCTCCGATGTCCTGATGGATCTCTCACATCTTCCAGAAGGCCAATGGAGAGGATTATCTATGAGCTCTACTTGGATCTCTTCAATAGCCACATCCACCTGCCCACATACCACATTCTGCAAGATGAATATGTCATTCCCAACATTCTCCCTTCTGATATCCGACGTGCAATTTGTCAGTAAAGAACCGAACAGCACCCGACTCAGAAAAGGTCAGACCTGAACACCTGAAGAACCTGCCATCAATACTCATAAATACACTAGCTCAGCTCCTCACACCCCACCTGTCTGAATGCAAGGTTCTGTCCCAGTGGAAAATAAGTAGGACTGTACTACTGTACAAGAAGGGAGACATCCATGACATTGGCAACATTATCGCCCAATCTGCCTGTTGTCTCTCATCTACAAGCTGTTCACTCGTGTCATCCTGAATTGGATTGGCAGAACACTAGATAGAGGACAACCATGCGAGCAAGCTGGGTTCTAAAAAGAATTCATCATGATCAAACCTATGCACATGATAACAAATTTCATTGAGGTATCTCAGGTGTTCAAGAAGCCACTATGTCTAATGATTAAAAGAAAACCTTCTTTCATTGATGAAAAGCAGTACAGAGAAGTGATTCTGCTCAGACAGAAGAAGTCATTGAAGCCTTAGCCAAACAGAGAATTCAAACTCCGTACATCAGAATCCTCCGTGAGGTGTATTACAGATTCACTACTAGAATCTCACCATTCTACAAGGAAGTGATCATCCATGTCCAAAGAGGTGCTTGACAGTGTGATATCATTTCAACAAAACTCATCAGTACCACCCTCGAGAACATCATGCAATGACTGAATGGGAAGGAATGGGAGTGAAGATAGATGGTCAGCAACTACACTACCTCCGCTTCACTGATGGCATCGTTTTTATAACAATAAATTGTTTTATAACAACAAATTTGTGCCTAGCAGCACAAATGCTGGCCGACTTCGACCGTGAATGTGGAAAGGTCGAACTACAGCTGAATCTCACAAAGACAATGTTTATGAGAAACAGCCTTGTTCCTGACACTCCATTCGCTCTCAACGGAACAACCATCTCCAAATGCAACAGTTATGTGTACCTAGGTCGAGAAGGCAACATGATGAATGACCTGGCACCTGAGTTGTGCAGGAGGAAGAGAGCGGCTTGGAACACCTGCAAGAGCATCTAAGAAATAGCTAAGAGGATGAAGAACCTTCGGCTCCGGGCACATCTCTTCTATTCCACTGTTTTTCCTGCATTAACATATGCTTCAGAGACCTGGGCCCTATGAAAATAGGATGAGAACGCTATTCGGGTCTCCCAAAGAGGAATCGAAAGAGCTATGCTTGGAGCATCATGCTTCACTCAAATGAGAGAAAGAATCCGGAGTTCTGACCTCCATTGACGATCAAGAATCAGGGATGCTGTCTCATTTGCCAAGGCATCAAAAATCAGATGGGCTGGACACATAATACGATTTGGAGAAGACTGCTGGACTAGAGCCATTACCGACTGGATTCCACAAGACGTCAAAAGATCGCGTGGCTGCCCACCTGCGAGATGATCAGACTTCTTTGTCAAGACCCTGAACAATCAGTTTTAGTTTCTTTGTGTTCCTGGAGCGAGCAGACACCATTGGGCTACACTAGCTTGCGACAGGGATGAATGGAGATGTTACTGGCACCCACTTGAGCAAATCGATGAGTAACAGGATGTCAAGTGATCAAGTGATTGTCTGTAGGATAAATTTATTGTTTTATTTTATACCTATATCATGTCCCTTCCTTTGTCTCTTTTCAGACAAGTAAACTTTCTCTGACATACTTTATGAGTGAGAGATATTTATTGATAAAAATTGGCATAAATGTAAAAGCCTATGGTAGAGTATCTGAACATTATAGAAAACTTTCTGATGGCAAATTCCCCAGATGCCAGCTAATCTTCTCTAGACACTCATTATTCAGGAATGTGGAATGAATATTTCTTTTTTTTCTTCTTCCCTTTAATTCTTTAAAAAATAAATAAACGCTCTTCTGATATTATTCAAGTACCAGGAGTGGGGTTTGAACCCACGCGGTCTGGAGTGATAGCACAGAGGTAGGGCATTTGCCTTGCACTC
Organism: Sorex palustris; assembly: GCA_028565675.1. NCBI lineage: Eukaryota > Metazoa > Chordata > Mammalia > Eulipotyphla > Soricidae > Sorex > Sorex palustris. The sequence continues at coordinate 6,967 of JAOXYA010490511.1, read as the reverse complement.
GGCCAACCGACTGGATTATATGGATTATTATTGGGCTGGAGCGATAGCACAGCAGTAGGGCATTTGCCTTGCATGCAGCCAAGATGGCCGACCCGAGTTCGATTCCTCCGCCCCTCTCGGAGAGCCCGGCAAGCCACCAAGAGTATCTCGCCCACACGGCAGAGCCTGGCAAGCTCCCCGTGATGTACTCGATATGCCAGACACAGTAACAACAAAATCTCCAATGGAGACATTACTGGGCCCGCTCGAGCAAATCGACGATCAACGGGAGGGCCTTTACCTTTACCTTTTTTAGTACCTGGAAAATAAAAGCATGTAGGCCACTTAAATAAGAATTATTAAAAGTTTAAGAGGCGATAACACTTTAAAAAGCCTCACATCGGGGCTGGAGTGATAGTTTACAGCAGGTAGGGCGTTTGCCTTGCACACAGCCAACCCGGGTTCAATCCCCAACATCCCATATGGTCCCCCAAGCACTGCCAGGAATAATCCTGAGTGCAGAGCCAAGAGTAACCCCTGAGCATCGCTGGGTGTGACTCAAAAAGCAAAAAAGAAAAGGAAAAAGGGGTTAATTTAATGTAAAAAAGAGGTGGCTCCATATAAAAGGAAATTTCCACAGAGTAGAGAAGTTCTGGTGACATGAAGGGAAACTAGTTCTGCTGATTTTTAGCAGAGTCCCCCAGCCTCTGTGTTCTAGGTCAATACTACCTGAAGTCTACACAGTGGCTTCCCTGTTCTGCCAAACCTGCATAAACAGCCAGAGCAGATCAACAGGGCAGCAACATGAGCATGGCCATCTCAGGGGAGGAGGAGCTTGGTGGCCCACCTCGTTCCTAGGAAACAGGTTCAGCATTTAAATAGCATGCCCCCACTTTCCCAATTAGCAGAGTGATTTATCATTTCAGCAGAAGGAAGGGCCTCCCAAATGGCGCTCTGAAGGTCTAGGGGCACCACTGGTGATTCCTGGCCACAAGGACCAGTGGTCCCATGCAAGAACCCAGGATGCAGTGCTGGGGCCTCTAGGGCTGCACCTAGCAATGCTCACGGGGACTTATGGTGCCAGGAATTGGAGCCGGGGGGGGCGGGGGGGGGTGTCACGCACATGCTAGGCTTGTGGCCTACCTGCTGTCCTCCCTCCCAATCCCCAGAGTGATTCCTCAAGAGGCTGAAAGGATACCCACACTTTGGGGGAACAGGGGGTTGATGCAACTTCAGAGTCATGTTTCCTACATTTCATAGAGGCAAGATAAATGAATAAAATTCTACCATGAAAGCCAATTGTGGGCACATATGCTGCCCGAGCCCCTGTGGCCAAGTACATGTGGTACCTGAGCACATGTGTTGCCCTCGTCTCCCGTCTGGCGATGTGTACTTTCATGCTTTCATGTCTAATGCTGGGATGTGTCAAGGGGTTCTCTCTGCCCTGGAGAAGCCCACATTCTCTCTTGAGTATGTGACTCAGTCCCCCCAAAAAACACACTTAAAAAAACCCTCCAAAAAATCTATTTTACTTCAACAAAAGAAAGCGGATTGTAGAGCCGGGACTGTGCAGAAGTAGTCTGCCTCCCATATGTGAGGCCCTGGGTTTGATCCCTGACACGCTTGCCTACAAACACGGCCAAGTCGATTGCCACACATCCTTTTTTCCTTGCAGAAATTTGTGTTTGGAGGAACATACTTTTGAATGATTTCCTATGTAGAAAAGTACCTCCAATTAAAAATAAATCCCTTTGATTGAATAAAGTAAGAAGAGGGTGGAGCGGGGTCGAACAATGTCTAACAACTCCAGCATTTACAGCGATCCTCTGCCTAGGAAGGGAAATATTAAAGTGCCACATCAAAAGCAGCTCATAACTCCCAAGGAATTGAAGAACAAAAAAAAAAAAATTTCATTTCAAGTGCAGGGAAAAAAAAAATAAAAACGGGACACTGTCAGATGTCTCAAATGAACACACATTACCTATAAAAAGGGTAAGGCAAAAAGACAAGCAACCATTTGTATGTAAATTGGCCACCACTCTGGGAAGACCTGAAAATCATTCTCTGATTTAGCACCCAGTGAGAGTCAGCAGGGCCACCCTCTGGACACATGGTCAAGAAACAGAACAAGAATGATACCAACAGAGAACGTTACTGTCACTTGGGCGAGATCACTCATCTGAGATTAAAGAGAAGCACAAACTTGAATCATCTGACGGGGGGTTTTTGGTTTTTTTGGTCACTATGATTTACAATTTTAAATTCTCCGAATAGTGGGTTTCACGCATACAATATCCCAACACCAGACTCTCCACCAAAGTGATCCTTCCGAGAGGGACAGATCTAGAACGGCCGCATTGACTGCATTCATTTGTGGTATATAAAACATATAGAGTAGAAGATTAATGTCCCTGATTAGGGAAAACAGGGGCTAGGAGGACTGACCAATGGCTGGAACTAACCACAAGTGTGTGTGGGGGGCTAAGGGTAGGTAAGATAGAGAAGAGAACAATATGACAATAATAGCTGGGAATGATCATGTTGGATAAAATCTGAGCATTAAAAGTAGATAAAGGGATATCCCTCGTAACTTTTCAGTATCTGTACTGCAAACCACAATGCTCAAAAGCAGGGAAAGAGGGAAGGAGAGAGAAAGAGAGGATGAGAGGAAGAGGGAGAGAGAGCCACAGGGGCAGGCTGGGGGTGGGGGATAATGGGAGGGAAACTGGGGACACTGGTGGAGGGATGGGTATTAGACGACAGTATGACTGTAACCTAATCATGAACCGCTTTGTAAGGGTCTATCTCACAGTGATTAAAAAAAAAAAACACAACAAAGTGCCCTTCCCTTCAATGTTTCTCTCAGTCCCTGCACTCCCAACGCCCCCATACATCACACACACACACACACACACACACACACACACACACACACACCTCACTGTCCCAGCAAGCTGTTCTGTAGACCAATTCTTTGATTCCGCTGCTTTTAACCATTTGTTGTTCCCTACTATCAGCTGTTTATTTGCTTCTGTGTGTTTGGGGATCATACCTGGTGGTGCACAGGGTTTATTCCTGATTCTGTATTCAAGGATCACTCCTAGCAGGATTCGCCACATAGGGTGCCAAACCCAGAACGGCCCGTGCAAGGTAAGTGTCTGACCCGCTCACTGTACTAGTTAAGTCTCTAGACCCCTATGGGATTTTACATCCTGCCAATGAGAGAGATCATTCTGTGTCTATGCCTCCACGGGGTCCCCTCCAGTTCCCTCTGTGTGATGGCTTTCCTTTACAATTCAGCCACTGGAAAAGAACAGGAGCAACCAGTGTTGGTGTGGATGTGGGGAGAAAGGGACTCAGTCCTTCACTGCTGGTGGGAATGCCAACTGCTTCAGCCCTTATGGAAAACAGTATGCACGGTTCTCAAAAAATTAGAAATTGAGCTCCCATTTGACCCAGCAAAGCCACTCCTGGGAATATATCCCAGAAAGGCAAAAAAAAGTATAGTAGAAATGAAATCTGCACTTGTATGTTCACTGCAGCACTGTTTACAATAGCCAAAATCTGGAAAAAAACCCAAGTGCCCAAGAACAGATGACTGGTTAAAGAAACTTTGGTACATTTACACAATGGAATATTATGCAGCTGTCAGGAGAGATGAAGTCATGAACTTTACTTATAAATGGATAGACATGGAGGGTATCATGCTAAGTGAAATGAGTCAGAAAGCGAGGGACAGGCATAGAAAGACTGCACTCATCTGCGGAATATAAACAGAATGGGAGATTAACTCCCAGGGGTGGTAGAGATAAAGACCAGGAGGTTTTCTCCACAGACTGGAAACCGGCCTCACATGCGGGGGGAAAAGGCAGCTCAGATAGAGAAAGGAAAATCAAGTAAAGGATGTTGGGAGGACCCATTTTTGTTGAAAGATGCGTGCTGAAAGTAAACTATAGACTGAACATGATGGCCACTCAATACCTCTATTGCAAACTACAACACCCAAAAGGAGAGAGAACAAAAGGGAATGCCCAGCCACAGAGGTGGGGTGGTGGGGGGGATGAGTTGGGGTGATGGGAAGGATATTGGGAACATTGGTGGAGGAGAATGGGTACTGGTGGAGGGGTGGGTAAACGATTATTCTATGACTAAAATACAAAAGTTTGTAAGTTTGTAACTGTACCTCATGGTAATTCGCTAATAAAAAAAATATTTTAATAAATAAATAAATAAATAAAATTCAGCCCCTGGCCAGAGCAACAGACCAGCAGGTAGGGCATTTGCCCTGCATGTGGCCAACCCGGGTTCGACCCCTGGCATCCCATATGGTCCACCAAGCACCACCAGGAGTGATTCCTGAGTGCAGAGCCAGGAGTAACGCCTGAGCATTGCTGGGTGTGGCCCAAAAAGCAAATAAAATAAAATTCAGCCACATCATCTCGGAATCCCACCACACACTCCATAATGTTACAGGGTTCAAGAAGTGATGGGCAGAGAGCCACAAGGCCACCGATGCTGACGGAGAAGAGCAGCTTAAGGTCCGCTCTGAGCCCCATCACGCAGCCACACACCACCCTAAGGTTACAGCGCAATAAATCCTCATCTTAATTTTAATTAAAGTTTATTAATTAAAAAGTTAAATACGCTTCAGTTTTCAATGGTCTAGAAAAGTAGGTAGGATATTCGCAATAGCAATTGATAAAATGCAAAAAAAATTAAAGGCACAATACTCACTTGGTTCTTCATTGGCATATTTACACTTCCTATTCCTCATGCAACCAGTTTTAGTAAAAAAAATTCTTTTAACAATACATATAAACAAATATTTGCACAAACCGCGTTATAGTCTAGTTACGACGGCAGTCTTAGAGCAAATTCTCAAAAGCAAATAAAATCAGAAAGAAGTTCTATTCAGCAGTAGCTTTATTTATGTTTTGGAACGCCAGTAATTTAACAAAGAGTAAGTCTACCAGAATCCACCTAATTGGGTAGAGAGAAAAGCATGAAAATGCAAAGCTTTTTAAGCAAAACTCAATGGGTCAGTGTACCAAAACTTTAAGCACAAATATGGCTTGCCTACTTGACCCCCCTCCCCCCAGTACACACACACTCCCCAAATTCTTGGAAGCTTTTTATCTTTACAAAATGGACTGGAAAGTGAGGGGCTGGAGGAACAGTACAGAGAGGGTCAGGCACTTGCCTGGCATGCAGCAGACCCAGATGGTTCCTTCATACTACATAGGGTCGTCTGAGCACTTTGAGAGTGATCCCTGGGTAGAGATAAGAGTAGCCCCAAAATACAACCAAACCAGTAAAGGAAAGGGAAGGTTAATCCCAAACAGGTTAATTAAGAGCTAGAGAACATTTCCACCTTCCCGAGAGGCAGAGCCTGAGTTACTTTATTTTCTTGCTTCAGGGGGCTATTGAAAGGCGTAGACTCCACGCCCCCACAAACCACGAGGTGGCTGAAGGCGAACCCCCACTGCTATCATACCCTGGGCTAAGGGACCAGAGGAGCCCAGCCAGGCAGAGGGCTCAGCTAGCTGGCCAGCAGGCGTGACAAGACCGTCCATCTCCAAGGCCGTCTGAACAGGACTGCCCTCACCAACCTTGAATAAGGGGTGGGCTGGCCACGTACTATATTAGCTGGCTGTTGCCCCTCTGGTGCCCCCTCCCTAAAAGGAGAGCCAGGCCATCTGGATCTGGGTGGCCCAGAGACAGAAAAAGGGCCGTGCAGAGTTTTGCAAATGGGGCCAAAGGGAAACTTTCTCATAAGAGACCTCAATCTGGCTGATTTCTCACTGGGAAGATGATCTGATCTCTTAATAATCCTGCACCCCAGACAGAATGCTAATTCTATGAGGCAGTGGTTTAGAACTAACACATTATTTAGCATTTCCGTAAGTTCTCTCTACCACCTCTTAAAGCTCTACCACAAACAGAGTAGGACTGGTGACTTCTCAGAGTGAACCGGTGTGACTTGGCAGTCACGGGGTGGGGGCTTGGGGTGCTGGGGGGAACCAGTCTTGGTGAACATCCACATGTTCATTCCACCAGGCAGGCTGTGAGCTCTCTCTTCCCTATCTGCCCTGGCCTGCATGCTCCCGACTGTGAGCTGGTGAGTGAAGGAAGGAAAGTGAGCTTCTTAAATTCACAATACTCATCCAGAAAATGCTTTCAGATAATGGGCTTCCAAGTGTCCCTTTAAGGTCCCTGGCAAATCAAAGCTACGAGGTATCATCCATCCTCTAGTAGGATGTCTGTTAAGAAACAGATTAGAGATAACACTTGTTGGCATGGATGGAGAGGGTCTTGGGGCATTGTTGTGAGAATGTAAATGGGTACAGACACTGCAAAACACTATGGAGGTTCCTCAAGAAATTCAAAATAGCTCAGTCGTGCAACCCAGCGGGACCACTTCTGGATACATATACAAAGGAAATAAAACCATTATCCTGAAGCATTATATTTACCTAAGTTCAAGGCGGCAATGATCACAAAAGCAAAAGCAAAGAAAGGAAAACTATTTAAATGATGGTCAATGAATGAGTAGATCAAGAAAATGTGAGAGAGATATATAAATACACACACCCACACCCACACACACACACAGGAATGTTATTCAACCTTCTGAAAGGAAATCCTGTCCCTTGTGACAGAGATCTTGAAAACATTATACAAAGTGAAATAGGTCAGACAGACAGAAGACAACACTGCTGGTATCACTTATTGTACTAGGAACCTTTGTGGGGTAACGGAAGGAGGGAATTGAGTCAATCTCAGAAGAAGAAAAGTGGTTGCTCAGTTAGGGTGCAGGTAGGGTGCGAGAGGAGCAGCTAAAGGGTGCTGTCTTTCAATGGCTCAGATGAATCGGGTTCAGCTATCCAATGAAGTTCAGCATGGGGATGAGTGAGAGCCCAGCAAGCTACTGAGAGTATTCGATATGCCAGACACAGTAACAACAAAGTCTCCAATGGAGACGTTACTG
>JAOXYA010490499.1:0-15406 GCA_028565675.1 Sorex palustris | reverse complement strand
GAGCCGCCCCGACGCCGCCCCGGGCGTTCCGCGGCTCCCGCTCGCCGACCTCGCCGCGCTCCCGGCTCGGCTCCTGGTTCCCGCCGCCGCGGGCCCGGCTGCTCCCGCGTCCCGCCCGCGCGCGCTTCCAGGGGCGCCGGCGCGGGGTGTCCCGCGCCGACTTCGCCCGCTACGTCCGCGGAGACCCTCCCGGAGACGGCGGCGGCGAGGTAAAAGCCCCCGCGGCCCCCGCGCGCCCTCCCCCACCCGCGGCCTCGGATCTCCTCCGGCCCCCCACGCCCGGGCCTCCCGGCGGGGTCCCCCGCGGGCGACGTGCCGGAGCCTCGCGCCCCCGGAGCCGCGGCTGCACCTAACGGACTCGGAGACGCCGGGCGCGGGGCCGGGGGCCGCCGTGCGCGCCCGGGACGGGCTCCGGGGCGGGCTCCGGGGGGCGCGGGAGCGGCTCGCAGCCCCCGTGGCACCGCATCCCCGGAGGCCGAAGGCGCCGCCGCAGCGGGGGCGGCCCCGCACACGTCTGTCCGCGGGGCCTCGGACCCGGGTACCGCGGCCCGGAGTGGGTCCCCGCGGGGCGCGGCGCGGGGCTCTGCAGCCCCGGCCCGGTCCCTGGACGGGCCTAAGCGCCGCAGCGAGGCCCCCCGGCTTGGGCGACGGGTGGTGACTGTTGGATCGAGCTTAGTCGCAGGCAAACTGGACTATAAACCCCCGAGGCCGGGAAGGGATCCGAGTGCATTTCTGGAAGCTTCTGGTCTCCAGCGGGGAGCGCCAGAAGCTGTGGCCGGGAAAGTGTCCTAAGTAGCGGAGGTGGGAGAGGAGCGAGGGTAAGTCAAGGTGAGGGGATGGGCTGTGCAGGGACAGTGATGATGACACGTTTTTGTGTCCTGTCGCGTCCCCCCACCCCTTCCCTGTAAGGGACGCTCTCTTCTTGAGTCTTTTGGATCTCCCCACCGCGGAATGGACTTTGCTGGTTAAAGGAGGACAATGTCAGGGAAAAGTCTGTTTCAGAGGATTCATCCGTGAGTTTAAGTCACTTCAGTCCAGTTACTCTATTAACACCCCCTGCTGTTCCAGGACGTGAAGTCTTTCACTGTTAAAAGCGATAAAGCACATGCACAAACACACACACACACACACACACACACACACACACACAAAGGCTTTCGGATTTGAGAGATAGTACCAGTGGGTAAGGTGTGTGCCTTGCACTTGGCGGACATGGTTTCATCTCATCCCATCCCATCTGGTCCCCTGCACACCGCAAGGAGTGATGAGTGCAGAGCCCTGAGCATTGCGGGGTCTGATTCAAAAACCACACAAAAAACAAACAAAAGAAATGGACCTTCTGTTTCAAGGGGCTGGCCCCAACCTAGTTCCTATCAGTTCAGTTTACGCTTGCTTGGTTGGTAAGCACCCCAGAATTTGGCACATTGGCTATGCCATGGGGAGTTTGCCAGACTCTTCCGTGCGGGCAGGTTACATTCGGTAGCCTGCCAGCTTGTCTAAAGTAAGGATGAGATAATAAGATGTCACGCGGAATCCGGGAGCTTGTTTTATATTTTAGACTGCATCACTCTTTTTTTTTTGCGGGGGGGGGTCACACCCGGCCATGCACAGGGATTACTCCTGGTTCTGCACTTAGGAATTACTCCTAGCGGTGCTTGGGGACTGTATGGGATGCTGGGAATCGAACCAGGGTAGGCCGCTTGCAAGGCAAATGCCCTTCCTTCGCTCCAGCCCTTGCATCACTCTTAATAACCTGCCTCATAACCGGCCTGGCTTATTTATACCTGGCTCCATGTTCAGGGAACGCTCCTGGCATTGCAAAGGAAATCATGTAGTGATCAAGCCAGGTTGGCCACAGCTTGCAAAGCAAGTCCCCATTTTGCTGTTTTGTCTCGGGCCCTTCTTATTATTTTAAATTCTCCAATCCCCTTTATATTTTGGGGGCCACATTGTAGTCTGAGAGATTTCCTGGCAGTGCTAGGGGAATCAGCTGTGGTGCCTGGGTTCGAATGCTGACCTCTTGTATGCAAAGTAGGCACTCAGGCCGAGGGAGTCCTGTCTTGAGCCCCCAATCGTTTTTTTTGTTTTGGTTTGGTTTCTGGGCTAATACCTAATCAGGTCTTGGGAGACCATAGGGACTTTTGGAGCGGGAACTCCCGATGACTGCATGCATGGCAGGCTCCTTTCCTTCTGTATTATCGCTTCCGTTCCTCCATACTTAATTTTAAACTTAGTGATAAATTCGGTTTGTTTGTTTTGTTTTGCCTTTGGGCTGCACCCAGCTGTGCTATGGGCTTTCTCATGGCTCTATGCTCAGGGATCACTTCTTGTGGACTAGGGAAACAGAAGGGATGCCAGGACTTGAACCTAGCTAATCACATGTAAGACAAGCACCCTTTTTGCTGTATTATCTTTGACCTAACACTTTCTGGGGGCTGGACCCATAGCAGAGCGGGTGGGGTGTTTGCCTTGCACTCTGTTGACCTGGGTTCAATTCCCAGCATCCCATATGGTCCCCCGAGCACCACCAGAGGTGATTCTTGAGTGCATGAGCAGGAGTAACCCCTGTGCATCGCCGGGTGTGACACATTAAAAAAAAATCTCTGACCCACACTTTTTCTTGAGTGTCTCTCTGTTTACCAGAACTCTAGATATCCTAGTACTAGGTGAATTGTTGAGTTATTACTGTTATTACAGGTCACAGTCACTGTACTTTTTATTTATTTATTTTTGTTTTGTTTTGACTTCCTATTTTAATAGCTTCACGGAATTCTTTTTATTTTTTGCAGGGGGAGGGAGATTGAACCACACTTGGTGATGTCCTGGGTTTATCTCTGCCTCAACCATCACCTCCTGGCCATCCTGGTAGAGGGTTTGTGTGTGTGTGGGTGGAGGAGCGGGAAGTGGACCCTAACCAGGTCCTTGTTAGAACCTAGGTTGACTGAAGTAGACGAATACTTTTCCTGCTGTACTACTAACGAACAGAGTTGCAATGTCCTCTCTGGGAAGGGAGCATAGCATGACACCATAACCATGCCGCCCGACCCTGCGCCAGGCTGTTTCATTCTGGGTGCCCCGGATAGTGAGACCCCTCTCTGCCCCAAGGGACCCAGCCCAGGTAATATCTCTCAGTGACCTGAACTGGGATTCTTTTTTGGTGGGAAGGGTTGGTCATATCCAGCGATGCTCAGGGATTATCCTGACTCTGCACTCAAGAAATATTCCTGGCAGTACTGGGCACCATATGGGATGTCGGGGCTCTAACCTGCATGTAAGACAAACCCTACTCAATGTATTATTGCTCCAACCCCTGAGCTGGGCTTCTTTGAGTGTTAGATTTGCTTGGGAAAGCAAAGAGTAAGGAATGAACCTGTCTCCAAAGCAAGGCACATCTTAATCTGTTTGTCTTTCATAGAAAATGACTTTACACAGTCATCAGTTACAAACCTTTTTAATTTGAGATCCGTTTTAAAACCTAGCTTTGGCTTGCATTCTTCACTAAACACGCTTCTGTGAACAGACTTAATTCACTGCACTCATCCCATCTACAGCTCCTCTATGTGAAAGGATGAAGAAGTGGATCTTAAATGCCTATTTCTGGAGTACTTTTCTACCCCCAGCCACTAAGAAGTGGCTTCTTGAAGGGGCTCAGAGTGATAGGAGTGTAGGACAGTGGGTAGGGCACTTGCCCTGCATGCAGCTGACTTGGGTTTGATTCCCAGCACCCTTTGTGATCTCCCAATCCCTACTAGAAGTGCTCTCTCGTGCAGAACCAAAAGTAAGCCCTGGAGGACCACTGGGTATGGCCCCAAATCCAAAAATAAAGGACTTGTTGGACCACTCCTTTGTGAATGAGAGATAGGAAGGATTTTCTTCTTTCTCTCTCTCTCTCTCTCTCTCTCTCTCTCTCTCTCTCTTTCTCTCTTTCTCTTTTTCTTTCGTTCTTTCTCTTTATCTATCTATTTCTTTCTTTCTGTCTTTCTTTCTTTCTTTTGCTTTTTGGGTCACATCTGGTGATGTTCAGGGATTACTCCTGTCTCTACACTCAGGAATCACTCCTGGCAGTGCTCAGGGGACCCATATGGGATGCTGGGGATCGAACCTGGGTCGGCTGCGTGCAAATCAAACACCCTACCTCCTGTACTATCACTTATAAGGATTTCTTACCCTGTTGTCTGTTATGTGCTCCTTTTTAGGTAGACTTTACAAGTCTGTGTTCTGCCTCTCTTATGGAACAGAGTTTAAGGATTACAATTCGCAACGAACACTTCTCTGTTGGCACACCAGAACAACAGCGGCAGCTTAGTGACCAACTGAGGTCACCAGTGGATAACCCGGAGGAGGCACACAGGTAGGTGTCATCTAAGGCCTGTGCACCGGAATAGTATTGGAGGGTAGAAATGTTTTCTCAGTGGTATCTTGGAATGAGTGGTGCCTACACTGAAGTTTGGCCATGTGTTCTATACAAAGTATAACATTGGAAAAGGCTCTGAATGGGGCAATAACATGCAAGTGGTACAGCACATGAGGCCCTGAATTCAGTCCACAGTACTGTTCTGGTGGCTATGGAGCACTATGGGCCCTGCCGGGCAGAGTCCCTTGAGCAGTTAAGGGCTGGAGAGATAGCTTAGTGGGCTAGGGCTCTTGCTGTGTGTGCAGAAGGCTGTCTTTGGCAGTGCCAGGAGTCAACCTGCAAGTACTGAGCCACGCTGGCTATGGCCTCAAAGCCAATAAATTAAAGAAGGGGCTGGGAGGAAGATCACAGGATCTTGAGCATCTGTGTGCGAGTGGTCATCAGTGCGGATCCCTATTGTCCATAGGCACTGAGCTCAGTTCTGGAAGCTCTCACTTGAGTCCTGTAGCTCTGCTCTCTGACCCTTTGATCAGCAAGTGCTTTCCTGCCTTACAGCCAGTTGTGTGAGCCCTGCAAAAATGGAGTGCACTCCCAACAGGTTGCTAAACCAGGGAGCGCTTTCTCTGGCAAGTAAGATAGTGTGTGGGCACCACAATGGACCCTAGTAAACATGGCCACCATAACTTCTATGCCACAATTAGGAACATGGTCACATGTGGGCACCACAACAACTCTCTGATCACAGTGTCTTGAGTGTGTGAGCCACACAGCCAGATGGACAATTCCCCTCTTAGTACCAGAGCTGAAAATGTGCAAATACTATAGCCAGGCATGTATATGACCCTTGAACACTGAAACAACAACCAAGGGAAGGGGGAAATGGTCTTAAAATTTTTATTAAAATTAGGGGCTGGAGGGGCTGGAGCAATAGCACAGCGGGTAGGGCGTTTGCCTTGCACGCCGCCAACCCGGGTTCAATTCCCAGCATCCCATATGGTGCCCTGAGCACAGCCAGGGGTAATTCCTGAGCACAGAGCCAGGAGGAACCCCTGTGCATCGCCGAGTGTGACCCAAAAAGAAAAAAAATAATTTAAAGAACATTTGCAATAGGAGGAGAAAAATCAATACCATATCATCTCATCCATCTGTGGAACACAGATGGATAAAACAAAGGAATAAGCAGTACAAAACAATGACAAATCCTTGGTCTTGGATTTAAAAATTATCTAATAGTTAGGGGATGCATTAGGGAAAATGAAGATCTGACAAAGGATGACATTAAGGACAATAGGGGAGAGTCACTGGCATTTTGGTGATGGTAAGATAGAGTAACTATATAACAATACTATAAATATTAACACTATTACAACCATATTGCTTACCCAATAATTTTAAGTTTATTTTAAATATTTGAGACAGTTATAACAGGTAAAATAGATATGTTAATAGAATGGTAGAATAGCACCGTCAATGCCGAGAAAAGAGTCTAAACCAAAGGGAACAACTAAAAAAAAAAAAGAGATTAGAGAGAGAAGCAGAGGTAGGGAAAAGATCATGAAAAGCTCTATGAATCATGTTAGGAGATTTGATTTATTTTGAGTTTGATGATGTGGCAGATTTGTATTTTCCAAATATGGTCACAGTGCCTCTCATCCCATAGGCTCTCCTGAAGGAAGACCTTGTCATTCCTACAACAAATGGGTAAACAACTGTAGTCTTTACCCGTTTTCTCGCACCTAGCTCTTTTTTGACTATTCTGACCAATATAATATGGTAGGAGGAAAACTGTGCCAATTACATTGTCAAAATGGTCTGACAGGAGCTTGAGCAATAAGCAAGTATAGCAAGTAAGGCATTTGCCTTGCACGTGGCCGACCTGAGTTCGATTCCCAGCATCCTATATGCCCCTCCCCTCCAGCACCACCAAGAGTAATTCCTGAGTGATGAACCAGGAGTAACCCCTGTGCATCACTGGGTGTGACCCAAAAAGGAAAAAAAAAAAGGTCTGACAATTTTTCTTTCCCGCCTCCTGGAAACCAGCAGCTATCTAAAAGTATGATCATTCTGGGGTAGGAAAGACAGGCACATGTCTTGCATGCAGCCTAACCCAGGTCAACTCCCAGCAACATGTGGTCCCCTGCACATTGCTGGGACCTGCACATCGCACTACTGAGAGTCCCCAACCACCATCAGATGGAGGTCCTAAGCATCACCAGCTGGGCAATCCCTAGGACCTTAGGGTTCAAGTAGCCTCCACATCCTCATTTCCTTACACTGACGTGTCATATGGTTGACCAAGAATCACTGAGAAGGAATCCTCCAAGCCTCCTAAGCACCAGTTGGAAGGCCAGGAAAAAAATATGTGTGAATATGCTGAGACTACCATCCTGTAAGAAATCTTCAGGCTATATAGTTATTTTGAAAAATAAGATGCCATATAGAAAGAGAGGTCAAAAAGCTCTGGGTGACAGACATATAATTGAAGAAGTCATTGGAAGGGATTCTTCAGCTCCAGCTTCCCCACAGTACAGACCTAATTACCCACATGGCCCTATCATAAATTCCTGACACTCAAGTCTTACATGTGTGAGGTCCAGGATTCAATTCCCAAAAGCAGGCAGATCAAAAAAAAAAAAAAAGGAAAGAAAGAAAGAAAAAAATTATAAGTGCAAAGTAAAGTGATATCATTTTTGTGATGCTCTATGTTTTCCCAAAATAAAGTACTATTGGAACACATGATTATGCCTGAAGAGGATTTTGGGTGCTTTGAGGTAATGTTGGTTTACTAAATTGTGTTTTTTTTGGTTTGGTTTAGTATTTGGGCCATGCCCAGCTGTATTTAGGGTTTACTCCGGGGTCTGTACTCAAGGATCACTCTTGGCAGCGTGACTTAGGGGACCATATGTGGTGCTGGAAGTCAAACTCCCCTTCCCCGGCCCCAGTAAGCTGCATGTAAAGCAAACAGCTTACTCACTATACCATCTCTCTGGATCTAAACTATCTATCATTTTAGGGGTGCCATTAAACCTTAGAGGTTATTTTTTTAATAAAAAAACTGAACAAAATTAAAAGAAAAAAGTATCTAAGAGGTAGAAATGATTTTTCCTTTACTATTTTTGTAATGCTCTATGTTTTGATTGAAAAGTAATGTATTTTAAACATTTCATGCCACCTCACATACATCTTTGTAAATTTTAACACAAATGGAGAATCTAAACTACATGAGGAAAAACTGCTGTCTTTTTATTATTATCTATATTAACACACTGTTTACTACTTAAGATAAAGATATCAGCAAATAGAAAATTTAGCAAAAGAAGGCATAACATTAGGCACAGTACTATGAACAATGGATTATCTGTTTTGAGTTGCATGCAAAAAATTCTTCAAAGGTCATAGGCCAAATTCTTTGCCCCGTGTACATCTAAACGAGTTTCTAAATGGTCTCTCAGATCATCAGACCAGTATAGGGGTGGAGATGCTATTCAAATTCATTTAGTAAAAGTTTTCATATAAAGAAAAGGCTAAGAAACAAATCCTGGATGGGGAGCCCTAGGAAAAAAATATATGCTGTGAATCAAAATACATATTCACTCTAGATACAGAGTAGCAAATAAACAAAAAATGCTTCAAATAGTTATATTACTACTACTTTTCAAAGTGAACTTCAATTGGAGTGTCTAATCTGACACCAAATGAACTTTTTTTTTAAGTTTACGTTCATTTTAACTTGTGTTTTTTTAAAAAAAAAAAATAACACTAGAAGAGCCAGGAATATGGCTTAGCAGTAGAGTACACACCTCATATGAGTGAGGCCCAGCTTCAATACACAAGCACACACAATTTGAACATCAAATCCATTACTCCAAAGTTATTAGTACTCTGACAAAGCTAAAGGTAAACTAACAAAGTCTTTTTCACTACGTAAATTACATAGTATATGGATAAATAGATAATATACAAAAAATAGGGAAAGACTGTGATAATATTCTGGAATTTATTACTGAGTTCATAGAACAAAATTTAAATTTGAAGTATAATTTTAATATAGTAACACAGACATGGGAAAAAAAATAGCATAAAACCAAACCAGAATTCTAATATAATCCTTCCCCCAAAACATCTTGCCTTTAGTTTCTTCCCTTCTTACTATTCTGAACTTAGTTTTTTCACATAAAAGCCTCTGATTCATAAAGAGCCTATTTATAATAGTAGCCTTAACCACAAAGGAAGCTCCAAAAGCAGACTCTCTAATGCCTTTTCTAGATTCTCCAGATATGCTGTTAAGAACCAAACCCAAGATTTGTTTCTGTCAAACATGTATTTGGATCATCTTATTCCCTCCTTTCCCTTCCCATCAGTATAATTCATTACAAATGCCATTGGGGGGGAAGGAGCAAGGTCAATGTGAATTTGTGCCTGCATGTGTATATATGTGCATGGTATGTGTGTTGCTGAAGGGAAGGGAAGGTGGATGTAGGAATCAAAGCAGGGTGTAGATAAAATCCACATGTCACATAGAGAAAATGGAACTTGAACAGGTGAAGGGCAGGTCCATCTGTGGAAGGTGAAGGATGAGGTAAATTGAGATTAGCGTGACGAGATCAATGAGTCACAGGATATTCAAGGTGAAAAGGATGTCTATAGGAGAGAAGGTTATACAGGGTATCAGAGTGAAGACAGGATAAGGAGGATATCCAGAAAGAGGTCAGTGGGCTAGAGAGATAGCTAGCTAACAGGATGAACACATGCTTTGCATACAAGAGGCCCCGGTATGATCTCTGGCACCAGATGGTCCCCTGAGCACCTCTGGGAACAACCTCTGAACTCTACTGTGTGCGGCTCCAAAATAAAAAAAAAAAAAACTAATTGAAAAAGGAGAATAGACCAGAATTCAGTGGTAAACCCTAAGCAGAATGACAGTCTAGGGTTGAGTAAGAACTACTGAATGATAACTGAGTTTCTGCAAAGTGGAGAATATGTCTAGGAGAAGGTGATGGTGGGAAACAAGTGATGGAAAACTGGCTACACAATAAGAATTGATAAAATAATCATAGTAAGAATAATGGGCTGGAGCGATAGCACAGTGGTAGAGCACTTGCCTTGCAGACAGCCAGCCTGGCCAAACCTGATTCGATTCCTCCACTCCTCTCGGAGAGCCCAGCAAGCTACCGAGAGTATCTCGCCTGCATGGCAGAGCCTGGCAAGCTATCCATGACGTATTCAATATACCAAACACAGTAACAACAAGTCTCAAAAAAATATGGAGAGATTACTGGGCCCACTCGAGCAAATAGATTAAGAATAATGAGAAGCAGCCAGGAGAAATGAATCAGTGTGGCTTAGAACACATGCACTGTGAGCGTATGGCACAAATTTAATCACTGGTACCACCATTTAATGGGCTGGAGCGATAGCACAGCGAGTAGGGCATTTGCCTTGCATGCAGCCAACATGGCCGGGTTTGGAAGACAGTGACTACTTGATTTTTCCCTTGGTTTCTAATAATAGGAATAAGAGCCACTTACTTATGGAAAAGACAAGTGCCCACTGGGTTAGTCCAGGCCCCATCTCGTTTCTCTGCCTCAGTAGCAAAGCCGAAGGAGACGATGGGCCCAGTGTCATCATCGGTATCTCCATAGGAAACAATTTCAATTTCCCAGTAAAAAGATGGGGCCTGCAGGAACACCGGAAGCAAACAGATCATCAGAGGGCGGAACTTAGCTCTTTTCTTCAAACTGGAAGGATGTGACAGCGTCACGTGATTCCTCACCTGAACTGGCAGTGGTGAGGTGGCATAGATGAAGGTGCCCCGGGGAAGACCACCCCCCGCACTGGGGTCAGCCAGGAAGGTGACAGACGTGAGGTGCGACGAGAACATGCAGGCTCGAACAGGTGGGAACACTCGGGAGGGGCTCCAGGTAATCTCCTTGGGCTACAGCGGAAGAAACCAGTCAGCGACACTGTGACAACAGTCAGAGATGCTGCCACTGGCAGCAGGACACAAACATCTGTTTTCTTTCTTTCTTTCTTTCTTTCTTTCTTTCTTTCTTTCTTTCTTTCTTTCTTTCGTCTTTTTGGGTCACACCCGGCGATGCTCAGGGGTTACTCCTGGCTCTGTACTCAGGAATTACTCCTGGTGGTGCTCAGGGAACCATGTGGGATGCTGGGGATTGAACCCGGGTGGGCCACGTGCAAGGCAAACACCCTACCAGCTGTCCTATCGGTCCAGCCTGTTTTCCTTAAGGCCTTTCTTTTTGGCTTTCCCCAAGGGAAAATTTGCTTCATTAAAATAAATACAGTCTCCCTCTGCACAACCCTAGATTCTAGAATCCCTCTTTCCCCTTGAACTGTGACTCCCGACCCTTCCCGCATTTCCTGTTTTTATGCTGTTCTTAATACCCCTCTCAGCCAGCATTTCCCTTCTGTTGTGACAAAGCTTGTATCCCTGCAGGCCCGTCCTCCTGACGCACCCCTCACATGCCCACAGTGACAAACTTAGTTCGATCTGTAATCAGTTCACCGCGAACAAGTGACAGTTACACTTCTTTTCTCTTTTTTTAAGTTAAATGCCTCACTTCCAGACTTCAGGCCTGAACTCAGGGCCTCGCACACGCAGCGCGGGCATCCTGCCACTGCACACCCCCTTCTCCGACAGTTTTTGATTTTCAAAAAGAACTTAAAATGTTAGTAGAGAATACCTCATACTGTCATCAGATATAGACAAAGGAAAGAGGGGTGGAGGGGCAGGGAAACTTCGTCTTCCCGACAGACACAACTGCCTCAGAACAGACTTTCATAGGCAGCTGGAATTATGGATGGCGACAACAATTCAATTACCTACAGAAAATAATAACACAGTGCTCCCTTTCTATACAGAAAAGATTTGGGTTTAAAGAGTGCTGATAGAGTCCAGCAACTAAGAACAAGACATCTTTTGGAGATTTTTTTGTTGTTTTGGGCTACACCAATTTTAATAAAAAATTTCAGGGCCAGAGCCATAGTACAGCAGGTAGAGCATTTGCCTTGCATGCAGCTGGCCCGGGATTGACCCCCGGCATCCCACACCATCCCCTGAACACCACCAGGAGTAAGCCCTGAGCAATGCCAGGTGTGGCCTAAACCTTCCCCCACAATTATTTCTCCTAGTTTTCTTATCAGAAGGTAACTTTTAACCCATCAATTTCACTTTATCTGAAGGAAAGACCTGAAAGATGTAAATAATTAGCTCCAAGGATGACCAATTAGGTCATTGTTCTCTTTTCTCCTTCTTCCTTCATTTTGGGGGGCTCCCCAGTGATGCTGAGGGTCACCAAGCCCATACCCAGTGGTGCTCAGGCAGCCATGCAGCGCCAGGGCCTAAACCCATGACCCTTTGCTTGCCATGCATGGACGAAAATCTAGAACCTTCCTGGCCAGATCTATTACTGTTATGGCAAAGATGGAGATAAGGAGATGTGGAGCAGTGAAAATCTGAGGAAACTGAGACACAAGTCTAGCCAGTATGGCAGATCGCTAAGCTGCTCTTCATCGACATGAGAAGATAGATATCCATCCTCAGAGGAGAGATGACACCTACTTTTATTTTACAAAACTATTGGCAATCCTTCATCTTATGTTGACTACATTCCTGAAGTAGTCAGGTTCGTAGCTATGATTTCAGGGGAAACTCTTTTCTAGAATTTTGATCTTTGATAGATTTCTGAGTAGCTGACAGATTAGCTCTGATAGATTAGCTTTGATAGGTTTCTGATTAGCTGATAGATTAGCTCTGTAGTCCCTACAGAAAATCTACAGAAAAATCTACAGAAAAACTGCAAAACTACGGCAAATCTTGTATGCTCTTACATAGATATCCCAGTTCTCTCGGCAACAGATATGATACATCACAAGTCACTCAGGTAAACTGGACAGTTATTACTATATTCCTAGAGTCATGCAATCATAACTGAACCTTATAATAGCTTTGTCCCCCTTAGCAGAAATCTTGTGCCTATTAGCAGAAATAGGGACGGACCCCATCCTGATCTATCATGGCCTCGAGCAGACCCCGTGGGCTCTCTGTCCCTGGAGAGCAGCCTATTCTGGATGGAGTGTATCAATGGAATGGCAACATGTGGTCTTTTGCGGTTAGCTTCTTTGCAGAATTTCAAAGTTTACTCACTACTTCATTCTATGTTCATGTTGAATGCGATTCCATGGTACAATTGATCTCCATTTTATGCATTCACTTGTTGGTTGATGGACATCTGGGTTGCAGTTTTTTTGGGGGGGTATTATAAAATAGTGCTTCCACGAACATCTAGAGACATGCCAATTTTAAATAGTTTGCTACTTTTGTCTTTTTCACTTATTATCTCTCAACATATGCTTATTCTCAGGACAGGGACTACAGAGCTAATTTTTTTTTCAAGTTTTCTTTTGCTATTAATGAGAGCATAGAAAGTATTACAAATTAGTGACTGTTGTCCCTGTGCTGTAATCTTTCAATAGTTGAAACATCAAACCATCATGCTCTGGCCATCAAAGATGAGAGCGAGTCCCTGTAGAATCTGCACCCGGCAGTCCCTTAACAAACGCTTGTTCTAGCTGTTCCGGTGCACTGCGTGCGGGCAGGGGCCGGGCCCCACAGGGCTCACCTGTCTCCGGTCAGCCTGCAGAGGCGGTGGCGGGGGCCGAGCACAGTCCCGGTATAGCATCCTCAGCCGCTCACACTGCACTTCCACAACCGCCAGCCGCTCTCCTGAAAACGAATGGGGAGTTGGTGAGAACTCGTCCTGAAACCCACCCCGCAGAAGGCTCCAATGCTACTGGAGCAAACACTACTCACAACAAAATGCTTACAGTGTGGGCTGCAGTGAGAACACAGCAGAAAAGGCCTTTGCCTTGCACTTGGCCGACCCAGGCTTGTTCCTGGCACCCACCGCCGCATATGGTCTCCCAAGCGCTGCCACCAGTGATCGCTGGGCACAGAGCCAGGAGTAAGGCATGAGCACCTCAGGGTGTGGCCAAATCCCAGCCCTCCCCAAAAAGTCACTGTCACTGTCATCCCGTTGTTCATCGATTTACTCGAGCGAGCGCCAGTAACGTCTCCATCTGTCCCAGTCCTGAGATTTTTGCAGCCTCTCTTTACTTGTCTTGCCCAACACTGCCATATTGGAGGTTCTTTCAGGGTTAGGGGAATGAAACCCATTACTGTTACTGTTTTTGGCATGTTGATTACGCCACGGGGGAGCTTGCCAGGCTCTGCCGTGTGGGCAGGATACTCTCAGTAGCTTGCCGGGCTCTCCGAGAGGGAAAAACTGCCAAAAAAGTAAAAATATAAATAAACTGCCTACAGAGTTTATTCCAGTTCTTACAAAAGAGCAGAAAGCATGAGCCACTCTTGACTACTCCCAGTGCCGTCGGGCAGCGAACAAGTGTGTGGACTCCAGAGCTGGGCTGCCCGCACGCACAACTAGCTAGGCCAGCGGCTGCCCTCTCACCCCAACACGAAGTGACAACAGTATCCGGCCTCTCAGCTTTGTGAAGTAAGTAAGTAAGACAAATGGAGGCTTAGCCAGGCGCACAGCAAAGGGCAGACAAGAAATGAAAAGTTATTCTGATCATCTAATAAATGAAGACAACTGCTCTTAGAGAAACCGATATCTAGTTTTATTAGTAGTGCTCGGGGAGTCATACAGAGCCAGGCCCAAAGCCCACTGAGCTATTTCTCCAGTCCCCCTTAGTTTTTGCTCCTTAATTTTGGTTTTTGGGCCACAATCAGTGGTGCTCAGGGTTTACTCCTGATTTTGTGCTCAGGTATTACTCAGATGGTGCTCAGGGGACCATCCTCAGTGCTGGGGATTCAAACTGAGATCAGCGCTGTGCAAGGCCTTACCCCTCTGATCTCTTTCAGTGACCCCTTCCCCTACCCCTGATTTCTTTTTCTGGCTTTTTGGGTCACACCTAGTGATGCTCAGTAACTCCCGGTTCTGCACTCAGAAATTACTCCTGGTGGTACTCCGGAGATCGTATAAGATGCCAGGGATCGAACCCAGGGCAAGGCAAATGCCCAACGTGCTGTGCTATAAGCGGGGAGTGAGTCAGGCACAACTTAGAGCAGCTTCTCCAAGTGAGGCCTGCAGCCGCATGCATTGCAACTGTCCATGTCCATCTTCAAATCACAATTCTCCAACTCTGTGTCTACCCTCCGCTCACAATTCAACTTTCCATGCCAACCCTCAACTTACAATTCTTTTTGTTAGAGCTGGGAAAGCATTTTAAACACTCAGGACACCAGCCACACAGTCTATGAAGCCGGAGGACAGTTCAGACATAGCTATGATGGGGAATATTTTTCAAATAAAAAGTAAGGCAGTGAATTACTATAGAGGCAGGAAGCTAGAGAATAGGCACTTACCGGCACTGCACTCCTGGGCCACGAGGTTGAGGACTTCAATAGCCGCTGGACACTGCTGGATGAATTCCTCACAGAATAAGCTGTCTTCTAAAAGCTGGGCCATTACGAGGCATGCTCTTAATGTCAAAAGATTTACAATATTTCAAAGTCATCATTGTTCATTCTTTAAAACACCAACTATGAAAAACATTTCAATTCTGCATTTTTGGGGGGCAGGGTGTTTGGGGCCCTGTCCATGACACATGGGGGCTATTCCTGGCTCTGTGGCCCAGGAGGGAGCCGTGACGATGTTACTAGACCCGGAGGCGGTGCTGGGGTCCACAGGATACGGTGCGAAGGCCTTCAACCCTGCACCAGCTCAGGCTCCAGGACTTATTTTTTGTTTTTGGGTCACACCCAGCAATGCTCAGGGGTTATTCCTGACTCTTCACTCAGAAATTACTCCTGGTGGTGCTGGGGGACCATATGGGATGCCGGGGATTGAACCTGGGTTAGCCGCATGCTAGGCAAACGCCCTGCCCATCGTGCTATCGCTCCAGCCCCAGGACTTTTTTTTGCCTTTTTGGGTCACATCCAGCAATGCTCAGGGGTCACTCCTGGCTCTGCACTCAGGAATTACTCCTGGCAGTGCTTGGGGGACCATATGGGAT
>JAOXYA010490470.1:0-15409 GCA_028565675.1 Sorex palustris | reverse complement strand
CCAGCATCCCATGTGGTCCCCTGAGCACTGCCAGGGGTGATTCCTGAGTGCAGAGCCAGGAGTAACCCCTGTGCATCACTGGGTGTGACCCAAAAAAAGCAAAAAAAAAAAAAAGAGAGGCAAGAAGAGGCAGCCTGCCACCCTACTCAAGACCTGGGTGGCATGTTTCGGGGGGGGGAGGTGCTCTGCCAGGTCCGGAGATGTGCTCAGGAGCAAAGAACCACGGGAGATGCTTGTCTGGCGGAAAATGAGACAGTGATCCTCTGCTCCTTCCTGCGAACATAGGGGTAAAGCACCCAACACAGGCTATTCTATCTTGCACCTCGAAAGCTTGTTCAGGATTCTTGCCGAGTGGACAGAGGTGCAACGCTGAAGCAAACGTTTGCTGGCTGAGCCCACCTATGTTAGCTGTACACTAAAGGCCCACGGGAGCGTTGCAAGGGTCCCACTATCTGTGATCGCAGGGGACCCCCACCTCACTGGCTCCAGACGTCCAGGGAAGGACACCTGTGTCCAGCAGGTGGCAGCACCCTGCATCCCTCTCTGGGGAAGCACGTGCCCACAGCCAGCAGGGTCCCACCCTGGTCCAGGATCCCATCCTTGCCCCTTGCAGTGAGTCACCGGCACTGCTTCAGGGACTGCCCAAGTGGGAGAGAATCACACCCCCAGGAGCCTAGAGACTTGGCAAATGGGAGAGTCCCCAGGTGAGGGAAGCCAGAGGTCCCAGGATCATTTCATCACTGTGCCTGGTGATACTGAGGGGGTGATCACTCAGGAGTCATCTGGGGGACAGACTTAGAAAGATTAAGGAGTTTCAGATGCCCACCCAGAAGGAGAAGGAGTGCAGAGGTCCCTTCACCTTCCATCAATCAGGCTCTAGAAATACTTTGCAAATAGGAACACGTGAGTCTGCTGATCGCTTAGAAGACTGATTCATTTTACACGAGTGGAAACTGAGGCCCAGAGAAATTAAGGCCCAAGTCCATACAGCTAGTCAAGATCGGAGGTCGATTCATTGATCCTTTGCACTAAAACTCTCTTTGTGTTTGGTTTATCCTGGACAACACAAGCCATGGGTTCAAATTCCCACATGAAAAACTCTCTCTCTCTCTCTCTCTCTCTCTCTCTCCACAAGCAAACTAGAGCTTTTGGTTGGGGGGGTTCTCTTTAAAAAAAAAGTAATTTTGAAATACCACATGGTCCCGAAGGTGCCTGGAAAATTCAGTATATAATGGAAACTGGCCACCACTTGTGTTTCAAAACGTGGGACCAATCTGGGTTGGTGTTGAGTTGGTTCCACTTAGGCACGTGAAATACTCATAAGTAATACCCAACTACCTCAGTATCTGGGTAGATTAGGAGGAAGCCATGAGATCCCATCATGGGATTGTTGGGGTAGTTAAATGGGTTGATCTGCTTAGAGAGCTTGTCACAGGCCTGTAAAATTCCATTCCACAAACGGTCACTTATAAGCAGCATCCCACAAGCTTCTCTTCACAGAGATCTTCTGCTCTCTACCAGCTCCCGTCTGGGGCTTGGGGCAGGCCAGAGGCATCTGACTACGTCAACCTTCCCTCTCTTTACCTACAGTCTGTCTCCGAGGCACAAAAGTTCACAAGAAATGCTACCTGGCTTCAGAAGGCTCCAAGCACTTCCACGAGGCCAACGAGGACTGCATTTCCAAGGGAGGGACCCTGGTCATCCCCAGAAGCACCGACGAGATCAACGCGCTCCGGGACTATGGGAAACGGAGCCTGCCGGGGGTCAACGACTTCTGGCTGGGCATCAACGACATGAACTCGGAGGGCAAGTTTGTGGATGTGCATGGCTTCGCCCTGACCTTCAACCACTGGGACCGGGCCCAGCCCAATGGTGGCAAGCGGGAGAACTGTGCCTTGTTCTCCCAGTCGGCCCAGGGCAGATGGAGTGATGAGGTCTGTCGTAGCAGCAAGCGGTACATCTGCGAGTTTATCATCCCCTAGCGACTCTTCCTTCTCGGAGCTCCTCGTCCAGGCAAGGCGGTTCATGATCGCAGGCGAACGGTCCCCGCAAGGAAGCCAACAAGATCACACGGGATAGAAATGAAAGAGCCAGACAACATTGCTGCCACAGAGGGGTAGAGGGGGCTTAGAAAAGGGTCATTCAGGGGCTGGAGCAATAGCACAGCAGGTAGGGCATTTGCTTTGCACATGGCCAACCCAGGGTCAATTCCCAGCATCCCATATGGTCCCCTGAGCACCGCCAGGAGTGATTCCTGAGTGCATGAACCAGGAGTAACCCCTGTGCATTGCTGGGTGTGACCCAAAAAAGAAAAAAAAACAAAAAAAAGAAGGGTCATTCAGCGTCAGGTCCACATTCAGGCGGCTTCTGCCATGGGCTCACGAACCCTGCGTTCCTTCCTGTCCTGTAGAGACCCTTTGAACATCACAGCCACCAGGAAAGCAGGCTTGGTGTGCCGTCCACCCGGCCTCTTTGTGACATTTGGGGATCCAGGTGCTTGATGAGAATTCTCTCAATGAGAAATTTTAGGTGCTCCGCAATTCAAAGATGATTCCATTCAAAGCTGTTTGTCCCAGTCCAGCTGTGGAAGGCACGGTGCACACTACTCTCCCAGAACCCTTTCTCTCCCTGGAGGCGGGCGTCTGAGCTTCACAGCAGAGCACGCTCATGTCTGAGATGCAAATTGTTTCTTGCAGACCCGGGACCCCAAGCACACGTACCTTTCAAGGGGAGGAAGTTCCTAGTGGAGATCTAACACACATGCTAATTTCCTTTTAATATATGCATTTTCCTTCATGCATTTATATATGCATTTGAATATATTCCTTTTACTATATACATATATGCACACGTAGATATAATTATCAACAATCAACTACTGTTGGACTCTATTAGAAACTATCTCTCTTTGAAGATTGAAAACCAGAGTTAAATAATAGTATTTGGCTCGGAGTCACATGTTGAGATGGCTTTTTATTTGACCAAAGGTCTTTTCTATTTAATTGCTTAGGTACGTGGTATAAAATAACTTGGCTACTTAATATGCCATTTCCAAGTTTAGGCTGGAGGGAGATAGATATTTTAAAGGCAAATGATTTGAGGAATGTTCTGTTCTTTGAAGAAATGTCCCATTTTCGCTTTAGATGTTGAGTGTGTTCCGTAAACAGTACCTTCCCCTGCAATCTTTATACCTGCTTGGAATGAAGTTTGAGTTATTTTTGTTGCACAAGAATAAAGCCTGAATTGAGACTGATGTAGATGTTTTGTTGGGTGTTGGTTATAACTATGTTGGTTTGTATGTGTGTAAACCTTGCATATTTGGTGGGAAGCCCTGCATCGGATCAAATTTGTGACTGAGATCAATAAGTCAGGCCAGACCACCAAGAGGTGAAGTGTTGGGGAGGAGGAGAACTTAAAAGGAAACAAACTTATACCTGAAATTATTTATGGCGGATGCTAGCCAGTTTCTACTTCAACCCAACCATGACCCCTTAAGGCCCACAATAGTTAAATTAATATACACTAACGGAGGTTGATTTCTCATCAGATTCCAGTTACTGAGCCAAGTTTGACATAAAAGTCATCGATGTTAAACAACAGTGACCACAAACACGGCAACTGGACTCCAGAATTACTGTCTCATAGGAAACTGAAGAAAAGGGCAGAGTAGCTTCCTCACGTCCTATGGCAGGCAGTGAAGTGCTCAGAGCATCTGGAGTCAGGCCCCTTAGCTGGAAATATCAGGGCAGGGCAAAAATCCATAAAACCACCAAGAAGTGTGGGGAGAGATAAAAGCCTTAAGAAAAATGTCTGGCGTCTCAGAGAGATAGTACAGGGGTGACGGCATTTGCTTTACCTGCTGTCAATCTTTGTTCAATCTCTGGGACCACATATGGTCCCCCTCAAGCTCTCTCTGAGCACAGAGCCAGGAACAGCCCTAGAGCACTGCAGGTGTGACCAAATATAAAAATATATATATTACATATCTGGTAAAAGCGACAATAATAACAAGACATGCCTGGAGCGACAAGAAAAAGAAGCCATTGGTGCCAACCCAGGACACAAAGGAAGACCCTCGGCATAGCTCACTGATGCCCCGTAAGACAGAGGGAGAAAAGAAAGTCCCCAGCCTAAATATAGCCTTCTCCTTGACAACCACTTAGCAACGACCTTCAGCCCAAGTGAAGACAGTGGAGAGCAAAAAAGCCCTCTAAATCCTGCTCCCTGAAACCACTTGGCAAGTCCTCCCTGGGGCCCCCCTTGTCCCCAGTCTGGGCACACAATCTCTCCATGCTCCCACGCCCTGAGCATGCCCGTGTCCTCTCTTAGAGTGTGACCTTATCTGGGGGCTTCGCTTCTCTCTCTCCCTCTCATTTCTCTCTCCAAAATAAAATGAGCCTCGTGTCCCAGGCTTCATACATCATAATCGCTTGGCAGAATCCAACTCAGGATGCAAAGAGCAGGCCCCTCGGTCCCCAGTTCCCACTCCTGTATCCATGGTAGACACCACGAGTCCATGAAGTGTCGGAATTCCTGCTGGCACAGCCCCCAGGCCGCCTGGACTGGGTCACCGGTGGGATCACTCCAGGGGTCCTAAAGGCAATGACTTTGGATCCTAAGTCAGGACACTGGCAACAGACTGATGCCAGGGGCCCAGTGCTCCCCAGGGAATAGTACAGGTTACTGATTCACCTTTGGCTGCGCTTGGGGACACGGTTGCCTTGGGACCCTCATGGATGCCTTTGGAACCCTTTAAGGAGATTCATCTTTGTTTCTGTTTAGAGAGCTTGGAGACGCTGAGTTTGTGTCCCCCTGAATGTTGCCACACAACTGTCCATCTTCCCTTTTGGCCCGCCCCCTTTACCAAATGCCAACTTTTGCCTCAGTATAATCATATAATGTGTCAATTGACCACTAATCATTGGCCCCTGTCTATTGGTTCCAGTCAATAGCCCGTGTTCATGTCTATGAACTGTCAGTCTAAAATTGGGTTTGAATCAAATGGCCCGTTGCTCCCAGGTACTCCATCACCACAGGACAGTTACGTGAGGCCATTGGGACAGAGCCTTGCCATGTTGGTCAGAGACAGTAATGTAGGGAGCCACTGCCTGGTAATCAGCTGGTTATCCCACCACCAGCCATTTGGATGGGACCTGCCCCCCTCACCCAATGCAAGAACTCCACCTTCCTGAGATGGCCCCACCCAGGTGCTGAGTCGAAGGATGAGCAGATGGCCTGGAATCTCAGCAGTGTTTTCATGTCATGATCATCACAGGCCTCCCAGAACAAACCCAAACATCCCCTCACCCTGCTATTTGCAGTTCCCAATGATGGGATCTGAGAATGGCTTTGGGGCTCAGTGCTCAGTGCAGTCTTGGACTCATACAGGCTGGGGTTAGGGGGTTAGTGTGACCCTCAGAGTCATTCCTACTTGGAATCTCCACATCAGCCCACTGGAGGGAGGTTCTCTGCAGATTAGTGGTTGGTTGGGGCTGCCATAACAAAGAAACTTGCGCTGGGGTCTCCAACAAGGGAAATGTCTCTCCTGACGCTCCTGGAGGACTGAGGTCCAGGAGCAATGTGTTCACAGGAGTCGTCAGGGGGCAGTGGTCAGGCTCTCCTTGGTTTGCAGAAGGGTCATCTCTCTGTCCTACTTTCACTCCCCCGGTGCTACTCAGAGTCCCAGGGTTGTTTTGGCATCACTGAGCCTGGCAGCAGAGGGTGAATGTCTCAGTGCTTGAGGCAAAGGTCCAACCTCGGTGGCACTCGGGGGCCACCAGGGCGGTACCTGGAGGTGCTGGGGGGACCAGGTGCTGGGATTGATTCATGGGCCTCACGCATGCAGGCAGGCCACCATCTTCCCACTCGCATCTGCTTACAAGCTCACGCTGGATTAAAGTCATATTGGGTTAAAGTCCCACCCCCACCCCCATGCCAGTTGAGCCTTAATCGCCTCTTGCAAGGCCCCGTCTAGGAAGAGGGGCAGTCTCAGAGCCAGAGGCTAGAACGCCGACCTAGAGATCTGGGCAGAGAGGAGCCAGGTTGGACAGAGCGGCAGGTGTAAGGGTAAGGGTGCGCAAGCCCTGGGTTAGGGTGGTCCCAGAACATCTGGATTGGAACAAGAGAAGACACATAACAGTGCCATAGAGGAAACAGAGAGTGCAGGGGGAGCAGAGAGGGAGAGAGATAACCACAAACCAATACCCCCCAACTCTGTCGTAAGAAACACCAGCAACCACTGGCTAATAGGACAGAGGCTGGGAACAGATTCCCATTTGAGCCTCCAGAGGGACCTGCCCTGCCCCAGAACATTTGCTAGATGAAAGGGGGTACTTATCCACACCCTCTTCTGGAACTTGATGTTTTGGCTTCATAGACGAGCACTGGGTGGGGCTCCCAGGACCAACCAGGGCAGGGCACACTTGGCATGGCCAACTGTGCCCAGGCACTGACTACGGGGCAGTCCTGCTGCTGGTAGGTAGAGCGCCAGTACCGCCTGGCTGGTGGTGGGCGCTGGCTGTCCGGGCTGGAGGCAGCTGGTCGCTGTCCACGCATGGGGTTCTGAACCCCTGAACAGCCCCAAACTCACGGAGCTGGACCCACATACCTCATGGGAGCCTTCCTCTGGCTGCTGGGCGTGAGTTTGGATGACAGGGAAGACTGCTGGGGGCAACGGGTCCTTTTTTGTCCAGGTGTGCGTCTTCCGGGAGCCCTTGCCCAGTCTCCGGGAGGTGAGGCGGCAGCCAACACTGGCTTCTAGCTCCTTTGGGGCACTGAAGGAAACAGGGACTTGGGGAAACCAACACACCCCAGTCCTAGTCCCTGATTCTCAGCACAAGCTGACCCCAGGGACCCGCTGACCATGGACACGTGTAACTGTCCTCTCTCTTTGCCTAGCCGTAGCCGAGCTTCTGAGAGTGACTGAGCATTCACCCACTAACCCGGTTTCCTCATGTGTGAAATTAGGTGGCCCTCGAGAACATCTCCCTTCACAGAAGTTTGCGTCACACTTTGTGAGTCAGGGCATTTTCAGGATGCGGAAGAGTCTGTTGCTCAGAGGAAATGCTGAGGAAATGTAGACTATCTTGCCAGTGGCACACTGATTCTCAGGAGGTAGGGATGAGGAAAGAAGAGGAGGCACTAATCTTTCCCCCAAGAACTGCTAAAAAATCAAGAATCGTTTGTCTCTGAGGAAAGAGAAGAATTCTCCTGAGTACCCAAAGAACAATGAGAAGAAGATTCAAGTTGACATCAATTTTCCAAGGTGGAAATTCATCTGGGATGAGCTAAGCCCTCATCTGCCGTGAGTTCCTTTTGAAAAGTAAACATGCTTGATTTTAGGATTTGTTGTCTTTTAGAAGTATGCCATTTGGGGGAATGGTGGTTGGAGGCAGGAGAGCATTTAACCTTCAGATTATTCACTTACAAAAACTTGTATGGCAGAATAGGTCGTGATTTATTATTATTATTGGTGGTGGTGGTAGTGGTTGTGATTTTCAGCTTACTGAAATTTTTATTTGAGCTGCACACAGGAATTACACGGCTACACAAGTTTGCACACAGGGATTATTCCTGGCGGTGCTCAGGAGACTACACATAGTACTAGGGATTGAGCCCTGATGAGCTACATACATGCAAAGCAAGTGTTTTACATGCTGTACTATCTCTCCAGCTCAAGCCATATTTTTTTAAAAAAAGAATTTTCTGAGACTCACTCTGTGATAACATTTATCTAGTAAGATGTTCCCATTATACATGTTTTCATCTCCAATAACCATATGGTATGCTTTTTTTTTCACTGTGTCATTTTAGTGATGAGAAAATTAAAACTTTGAAAAATTAAGTAATTTGTTTAAGGCTACGAAACAGCCAAATTCACATGGGAACCCCTACGAGGACAGTATTCTCTCTGACACCCCATGCTGCCATGCCGTTTGGTGGCACACTACTGATTAAAATGGAAATGCACGCGCAGCTGTATTATCCCATTCAGTCATGCAGCATGTTAAAAATTACAGTCATATCAATCATACGGGCGGTCCTATGTAAGTCAATCCAGGGAACAGGCTTTCAAGGCAAACACCCAGAGGAAGTGAGTCCCACACAAGATTGTGTTACAACAAATAAATGCTGTTCCTCTCTGCAACCCGCAGAACTTACAGAGTAATCAAAACCAAAACAGCATCTGCCCGAGTGAAATGCGCAGGCTGCTTTCTCCACAGACCATAAATACTAAATCCGCAGCATACCAGGCACTATTCTAGGTTCGCAGATATGCAGTTATTAATAAACACACCTGATTTTAATAGAAAATAGATGCCAGCCCGTGGGCATTAAATTTTACTGGCAAATTATACATCCTTCATGCTTTCCTTATTTTATACAATTTCTAAACTGAGCATGTCCTACTTTGAATCAAGAAAGATGCTTTCTCTCTGTAAGTTCAATAATTTCAATGGACCAATTTATTTTGAGCCTTGGGTGCTTATCAAACACATACTGCCTGATCTCCTAATGACTTATCTGAAAAGCTTCAGTAATAACCAAGACTTCTGACTGAGGTTGCAGGCCATTTCGTAGGAATAACAAAGACATCATTCCTCAATAGAGCTAGTTCACCCATTCAAAGAAAGGGGACGGGCCAAAGAGGGAGAAAATAACCTCAGAGTTATCTGCTTGAGACATTCCTTATGGGCCAGCAACATGGCCCCCATGCCCAAGACCACTTTTCACCTCAAGTTGCCATGCAGGGAGTAAGCTCTCCTGATAAGGAACATTCCAAAGAGAGGAGCAATGCCATCCTCATGGGAACAGAACAGTGATCGGTGGCCAATATCAGATATTAGCATCCTCCTTTGCAGTTCTTTCAAAGTTCTTTCCGTTCTATTGTTGCCAGCGATCCATCCACCAAGGAAACAGGAAGTGCTCAGTCAAGATATATAAGAATATAAAGAAGAAAAACTTAAAAGTACTAAGCATCCTTTCTCTGTATCCAAGAGAGTACTGGAGAAGAAATGGGTGTGATCACTTGGTAACTTCAGAAAAAGGCATGAAGGCAAGTGTCCAGCCTGAGAGAGAAGAAATCCGTGAGCTCATTTCTTTGCTTCCTTGGTTTTAAATAGGGGTCACACCACGGTGCCAGGCAGCAAACCTACGGCCATTCATAGGCCAGGCACCTGCTCTCCCATTCCAGATACTCTTCACTTCCAAGACACCCTCTATGATGTCTCTTTGACATACTTGCTATCGTCTTTGAAAAATCCTTCTCCCGGGCATACTGTGAAGAGCTTCCACTGCCTTCCACCCACTAGATGTGCTTCGTCATTTAAGCCTTGAAAAGTCTCTTGCTGAGAACGTGGTGGGGGTTGGGAGCGCGTGAAAGTCTTAAATGGCTAAGAGCTGTGGAGGAGCGGTAACACATGAAAAGCAAGAAGCTTAGCTTCTTCTCTTGCCAGTGGAAAAAATCAAAGTTGATGGTCATGTTAAGATTAGCATCTCAGCAACAATCCTCTGATAGCAAAAGCTATATTAAAGGCATAAGCGTTCCTTTACAAGTGCCCAGGGGACAGATATTGTAGGAGTTTTGTGGATAGAGATTCAAGCCTGTCTGGTTTGGTTTATCTAAAGTTTTGGGTATTGGTTGGCCATTTTTGATGCCAACATAATATATTTTAATCAGATGAACCTTGAAGGCCATGGCACCAGAGGCACACAGACCTAATTCAGAGCTTGGCAGCTTGTGGCAGAAGTGTGAATGGAGTATGCATTTAACTATAGCACCATGCCCGCCCCCCCGGGGAGGGAAAGGATGTCTGTCTCTTCTACCCCACCCCCCGGCAGCATAGTGGCCACCTCCTTAGAGCTTATTGAAAAGCCAGGTATGAGCCGGTGGTGACGGGGCAACTGCAGCCTCATGGAAAGGGAGGGTGGAACTGGCTCATCCTTCAGGCCAACCGAGGCCATGAGTTGCCCCCACGAGTGGCTCTCTGGCACAGCCATGGCATCTGATGCACAGAAACCAATCTTGTAATTATCCGGCTCTTGGCAGAAATTTCTCTAGACTTAATTAGTAATATATCAGAAATCCAAAATCGCGCAGCCACAATAGTGGCCGCGACATCATATGGTTTTCATAACCAGCAATAGAAAACAAATTATTTCACAATGCCTTTTCAGCAGTTCTCATTCTTGGGAGGGAATTTTAAACAATAATTGTGCATCTTTTGTCGAAATAATGGGCGTAATCAAAGTAGAGAGAGTTAAGTAGAAATCATCAGCCTCACAGGCATCGGGAAGGGTGGGAGGGGGGTATATTGGGGTTCTTGGTGGTGAAAAATAATTACTGGTGAGGGGAGGGGTGTTTAATCATTGTATGACTGAGACTTAAACATGAAAGCTTTGTAACTTTTCTCAGGGTGATTCAATAAATAAATTTTAACAAATCAGATGAACCTTATCGTAGTCAAAGATCAAACAAGTAATTAAAATGAACAGCAATCATAAATGAATGAATTGCCACCAGCCGAAGAAAGAGCGAGGTCAACCCAGGCAGTCAACTGCACAAAGAGGAACTCTGTTACTAGGCTCGAACCCTCCCTTGGCTGAACTGCCCAGACTGAAAGATTTCTGTGGCTTAGCAGTTGTTGTGTCATAGGGTAGAGAAAGAAGAATCACTCAGTATCAGAGGCAAGGTCACAGAGGAATTAAGGCTGGGAGGTCAGATACTTCCTTTACTTTTAGTTAGCTCAAAAACTAACCTTTAAAAAATGCGCATTTATTTTTTCATTTTTGTTTATTTTTCAGTTGGTACTGAGGTAGCACTTGTTCTCAACACTTGTGTCTTTCTTTTAGTTTTTAGTTCATACTGAGGTCAGCGTTGGTTCACAGCACTGTGTATTTATGCTCTAGTCTGCTGAGGTAACACTGGCTCACAACACTGTTGTGTATTTATGCTCTAGTCTGCTGAGGTTATATTGGTTCACAACACTGTTGTGTATTTATGTTCTAGTCTGCTGAGGTAACATCGGTCTACAAGACTGTTGTGCATTTATGCTCTAGTCTGCTGAGGTAACATTGGCTCACAACACTGTTGTACATTTGTGCTTTGGTCTGCTGAGGTTACGCTGGTTCACAACACTGTGTATTTATGATCTAGTTTGCTGAGGTAACATTGGTTCACAAGACTGTTGTGTGTTTATGTTCTAGTTTGCTGAGGTAACACTGGTTCACTGCACTGTTGTGTATTTAGGCTCTAGTTTGCTGAGGTAACATTGGTTCACAAAACTATGATTTTATGTTCTAATTTGCTGGGCTACCTAACACTGGTTCATAACACAGTGTATTAATTTTCTAGTTTGATGGGCTCTCAGTGGTTGACAATACTGTTGTGTATTTATGTTCTAATGTGTTGAGGTAACACTGGTTAACAACACTTGTGTATTTTTATTCTAATGTATTGAGATAACACTGGTTGACAACCCTGTTGTGTATGCTCTAACGTGTTCAGATAACACTGGTTGGCAACCCTGTGTGTACTTTTGTTCTAGTCTGCTGAGTTTCACCATGTTGTGGTGTGTTTATGATCCAGTCAGTGGAGCTAACTTTGGTTCACAACACTGTGGTTTGTTAGTAGCACCGGCCCATACCTCTTCCACTTCCTCACCACGTCCACCAGCCAGCTTCCTGCTGCCTCACACACAGTCACACAGAGCGGGCTGTGAGAATTACAGCCTCTTGAGGTTAGTGTGAGAATCCAGCAAGGTGAGGTGCAGGAATCTAATCACGGATGGTCACAAGGATACAATGGACACAGTTATTTGTCCTCTTGACATCCAACGCGAGCACATTTCACCATCACTGCAGAAGTGTGCCCCAGTGCACACACCATCCACCTGAGCAGCCACCAGATTTCCTACAGGGGGCAGGGGATAGGTAATGAAGGTCAGCCTGCCCTGATGACATGAACCAATTGCTCGCTCCCCTCCGTATCTGGAAGTCGCTCTCTGAGTCTCACTTTTGCAGCCTCCCCTATGTCTCGGGTCCCCAGAGAACACCCGATCCAATGGCATGGCAGGTAGTGGTCTGGTTTTCACACATAGAAATCTGTGGGACCAAAGTTTGGAACTTAGTCATCTACCTCAAACACCCCAGTGACAGGGTTGTAGCAATAGCACAGCGGTAGGGCATTTGCCTTGCACGCAGCTGACCTAGGTTCGATTCCCAGCACCCCATATGGTCCCCCGAGCACCACCAGGAGTAATTTCTGAGTGCGTGAACCAGGAGGAACCCCTGAGCATCGCTGGGTGTGACCCAAAAAGAAAAAAAAAAACAAAAAAACCCACCCCAGTAACTAGACTTCCAGAGAAAAGAAACAATCAAGGAACTAGCAACACCTCAGAAAGCGAGTTATCAAACAATCTAACCATTCTCATTTGTTCACTCAATCCCATGTTAGGAATTCTCACACTTGAATCCAGTTTTTAAAGGAGTTCTGGAAATTCCTGCCCAGTCCAGTTTTATGATCTCAACACCACCATAACCCTAGAGTCTAGAGTACTGGTCAGAATTCTCTCCATGAAGCTCCCCAAAGACAAACACCTTTGCAAAAGCATCTGAGGAAAACAACCATCCCTCTAAAAATGGCAAAAATCATTTGAAAAGAAACGTCATGGCAAAAGAGTTGGCGACCTCCTATTTGATCAGGAAACGGATGTAGTTATGTCTGTGGCTTTCAGTAATTTGGGATGATTTATATGAGACAGAGAAAGGATGGACACAGTTCTAGAAAATTCTTACCCTTTGCTGACTTCTGCCGTTTCCCCAGGCATTGCTTATCTGCAGACTTCAGAGGGGCTGGGGGCTTCAGCAGGTTCTGTTCCAGTTGCCACAGACTGAAGAAGAAAAAATGTTTGTCACTCTTCATAATGAGTGCTCGTGGCTCCTGGGGGCGGGGGTGTAGGAATGACCCTGGTCTCCTCCCCCACTTTTTTTTTGTTTTGCTTATTGGGTCACACCTGGCGATGCTCAGGGGTTACTCCTGACTCATGCGCTCAGGAATTACTCCTGGCGGTGCTCAGCGGACCATATGGGATGTTGGGGATCGAACCTGGGTTGGCCACGTGCAAGACAAAATGCCCTACCCACTGTGCTTTCACTCCAGCCCCAACTCCCCCCTTCTGACACCACATTGTTCAAGGGTCAGCTGAGGCCTAATCATGTGAAGAGCTCACTGGAGCAGAAGTGAAATCAGACAATGCCAGGCCAGATGCGGCTGGGAGCACGCCCCCTAGCGGTGCTCACAGCAGACTTTTTAAAAATTATTATATTTTAGGTTTTTGTTTTGGGGCCACACCTGGAGGTGCTCTGGACATACTCCAGGTACTGTGACGGTCTCAGGAGCCCATTTGGGGTAGTGGGGATCGAACCCAGGTCTGTCGTTTGCTAGGTAAGTGCCCTATCCACTGCACTATCACTCCAGACTTTCCAAAAGAAAGAGCAATAGTTGGGTAAGAGAACCATTGACTGGCTATGGAGTCCAGTTGGCGCTGCTTGGGGCCCGGGGCTCTTGGTGTTTCGATTTTATCACCAGGAGACACTGACCGCCTGGATCTTGGCTTGTGGACATGGCCTCCCTGTTGGATTGCGTGGCCTCCTTCTTCCCCTCGCTCTTACATGGTGCATGCAGAGCCAGTCAGCTGCCCCCCAGAGTGAGGTTGGGTGTTTGCAGCCCTCCAAAGGCAGCCACTCCCCTTCTTAGCCTCTCGGAGGATGCTCAAGGCTGTCCTCACTTGTGGGGAGCCAGAGGTCTCCATCTTGGCTTTGTTCCTCACGAGCACATGGCATCTCACCACGGGGCCCTTGGATGACACAACCTGGTTAGCCCCTCTGTAAATCTTCACTCCTTATACGGCTATCTTGAGTGTCTGTCCACTGACCATTAGCCACAACAGAGATCAGCCCATTCTGTTTTGCGCGCGCGCTACCTGAAGGTATATAAGTGCCTTGCAGACAATAAAGCTCGTCACATGTTCCTCATCCAAGACGTGCATCCGTTCCTTCTCATTCAGGAGCTCCCTTGCCCAGGATATCCCTCATAGATGGAGTCCTGCAGGTCGGGACCCCACAGCACCCCAAGCACCCTGTATAATCCCACACCCACTTAGGGTCACCAGCAAGGGTGGGCCCTGCTGGCCTCAGGGAAGCTGGCAAGCCCAGTGGCCACTTCCTCCAGACAGGAAGCCTCCAGAGAGAGGGGGACGAGGGAGGCAGAGACACCGCTCAAACATGCCCTGACAACAGCGAGAGGGGAGCAAAGGAAAGGGCACTCCCTTCCCTGAGCCAGGTAACCCCAGAGCCATGAGGCTGCTGTCAGCAGTGGGGGGATGGAGACCCTTTCTTCCGTGGGGTTCCAAACTTGGGGAGCACCTCTCTGGGATGCTGGGAATTGCTGGAGGACCAGGTAGGTTTTCTGTAAGGGTTCTGCAGCAGGTGCCTGGTTTATTCACCACCCAGCTCATTGGCCATGAGGGAATATGGCCCGGAATGAGGAAATCACTGGCTGACAGTTCTCAACAGCTTGGGTTTAAGCCCGATTTCCCCTGACACAGGATTTCCATGTTGCTGTAAGTATGGCGAGAAAACTTGTTGGCAGTGGGGAGAGAGCGTGAAGCCATATTGCCCTTGTCTTCCAGCAAACGGAGCACAGCAGACAGAGCCTTCTGCGGGCTTGTAGGCATCCCCTGCCCCCATGTGAGAACTACAGTCGAGCCTCCGCAGGGCAAGCTTGATGCAGCAGAGAGCAGCCATGGACTCGCTTTCACAGGCCGCAAGGCAGGCTCTGGCTGACAGACTCAACTGAGCACTGAAGTATCGATCATTAACTGGAGTCAGAGATGGACGGAGCACGCCGCCAAGAGGTGAGTGTTAAAAGAAGGTCACGGGAGATACTTGATAACCTTTCAGTATCTGTACTGCAAACCACAATGCCCAAAAGGAGGTGGGGGGGAGAGAGAGGGAGAGAAATAGGAAAGCAAGAGAGAGGGAGAGAAAGGGGACAGAGAGAGGAAGAAGGAGGGAGAGGGAGGGGGGAGAGGGAGACAGAGGGACAGGGAGAGAAAAGAGAGAGAAGTGCTTACCACAGAGGCAGTCTGGGGGTGGGGTGGGGTGGGGTGATGGGAGGGAACCTGGGGACCCTGGTGCTGGGAAGTGTGCCCTGGTGGAGGGACGGGCGTTGGAACACTGCAGGACGGAAACCCAATTGTTAACAGCTTTGTGAGGGTCTGTCTCACAGTGATTCAATTAAAAAAATTTAAGTAAACAAAAAAAAAGTGATTGTTGATGTCAAGAGAGGGGTTCGGCAGGGTGATACCATTTCACCGAAACTCTTCAGTGCCACCCTCGAGAACATCAT
>JAOXYA010490441.1:0-15410 GCA_028565675.1 Sorex palustris | reverse complement strand
TTTTTTTGCTTTTCGGGTCACACCTGGCAATGCTCAGGGGTTACTCCTGGTTTTGCACTCAGGAATCACTCCTGTGAGTGCTCAGGAGACCATATGGGATTCTGGGACTTGAACCTGGGTCGGCTGCGTGTGAGGCAAACGCCCTACCCTCTGTGCTATCACTTCAGCCCCCCAATATATTTTTAATATCTTCTTTTTACCTGGTTTTGCTGCAGGTAAAGAATTTTGCAGTTTCATTATAAATTGAAATCATTTTGTAATGCATTTTTACCAATTTGTTTTCACTTTAAACACTGTGGTTTAAAAAGTTGCTCATGATGATTTATTACAGATATTCAGTATTCCAAGCCCAGTCCTACCACCACTGTGACCTTCTCTCTACCACTTTCTTAATCACCCTTCAAGCCTACCCCATAGCAGGCCCCAAATAATTTATTTTATATTGCTTGTTACCACTAAATCATTTTAACCAATTTCTTGCCTTTGTTTCCTTAAAAGGACAAAAAATATGTAGAAATAAATACATTTTAAAACTAGGCTTGTATAAAAACAGATTTCCATTTATGCCTTAGTTATTACTTGTAAATAGATAAATCCCAATTCTTTGGGTACTACCAGATAAATGCTTCCCCCCCATGAGGTTTTTGTTTTGTTTTGGGTAACACCCAGTGATGCCCAGGGGTTTTCATGACTCTACTTTCAGGAATTACTCCTGGAGTGCTTGGAGGACCACATGGGATCCTGGGGATTGAACCCGGGTCAGCCACATGCAAGGGAAGCGCCCTCTCTCCTGTATTACCTATATCACCAGTCCCCAGATAAATGCTTAAAACATTTTTTTATTATTGTTGTGGTTGGAGAGATATACAGCAGGAAGGGCGTGTGTCTTTGCTTGCAGCTGACCCAGGTTCGATCCCTTAAACACTACTCCATATGGTTCCCCCAAGCCTTTCAGGAGTGGTATCCAAGTGCAGATGGTTATTTTTTTGTTTGGGGGCCATATCTGGTGGTGTTCAGGGCCACTCCCAGCTCTGTGCAGGGGACTTGCTCCTGGCAGTGCCAGGGGAGTGTGCAGCGCTGGACACTAGGCAAGGGCGTCCCAGGCCAGGGATGCCCACATGTGCTCAGCTCTCTTAGTTGTTTCTCCCGCATCGTAAGTGCGCTTTTTTTTTTTTTTTTTTTTGCTTTTTGGGTCATACCCTGCAATGTTCAGGGGTTACTCCTGGCTTTGCACTCAGGAATCACTCCTGGCTTTGCTCAGGGGACCATATGGGATGCTGGGAATCGAATCTGGGTCAGTCTTGTGCAAGGCAAACACTCTACCTGCGGTGCTATTGCTCCAGCCCCGTAAGTGCGCTGTTTTGACAGCTGATTTTGACTGTATTTTCTAGAAAGAGTAAGATACTATCAAGTTTATTTTTTGTAGTTTTATAAAAGTTTGTTTATAATCAGGGATCATAGTTATTGACACATAAATACAGATAGACTAGCGTATTCATTCGATTATTTCACTTTTTGTTAATCAGCATGAAAGTATTACCATATATAGAAATATTCATTGAACAACATAGCCAAAGTTTTTGTCATATCTATAAATTCTAACATATGTGTACATACATATACATACATACATACATACACACACACACATATGCTTTTTTGGTCACACTTGGCAATGCTTAGAGGTTACTCTTGACTTCACTTAGAAATTACTCCTGGTGGTACTCAGGGGACCATATAAGGATGTTAAGGATTGAATCCAGGTCAGCCACATGCAAGGCAAATGCCCTACCCACTGTACTATCACTCCAGTCCTTCTTTATGAACATAATTGGCTAGGAAACATCATGGGTGTATTTAAGTTTAAAGAAATTGTTTGCAAATTTCCGATAATTTGGTTCTTTTCTTAGGTATAATAAAAAATGGTGGAGTAAAGCCTAATATCATTCCCTCTTATACGGAATTAATGTATTACTTCCGTGCCCCCTCAATGAGAGAACTTCCAGTTCTGACCAAAAAAGCAGAAGATTGCTTCAGAGCTGCAGCTTTGGCCACAGGGTGCACGGTAAGACTCCTCACCTCTCATCCTCGCAGTTTCCTGAGTAACAGGACTTGAACCCGGGGCCTGGTTCATTTTCTCTCTCTCTCTCTCTTTCTCTCTCTCTCTCTCTCTCTCTCTCTCCTCTCTTTTCTCCTGTCACTCTCTCTCTCTCTTTCTGTGTCTTTGTTTTTGGGTCACACCTGGTAATTCTCAGGAATTACTCTTGGCTCTTCACTAAGAAACTCTTGGCGATGCTCAGGGGTCTATATGGGGTGCCAGAGATTGACCTGTCTTGGGTGCATGCAAGGCAACCACCCTACTACTATCACTCTGGCCCCTGCACCCCCTAAAATTTTAAAGAATGTATCTCAGTTGTAAGCAGAGCTATATATATATATATATGGGATGTACACACAATACACATGTGTATGTGTATATATATGCATATATATACATATATGTGTGTGCTATGAAATATATTTATATTTGATAGGATATATATATTTACAATATATACCATCAGATATACTATCAAATATCATTTAAAAAGCATAGATATTTGTTACATTAGACTGACTTGCCTCTTTTTTTATTTGATAGTATATTGAATGTATAAAATGAGTTGGCTGAATAGTGTTAAAGCCTTGAATTCACCTTCATTCTGCTGAATGCCTGCATAGGGCAGATAAGTCATTAAATTCACAGTAATTAGAGTATTTCTGATGCTGCTGAACTCCAGCTCCTGTCCTTTTGTTTGGTTGGCTATATCCTTATTGGCAGGATTGTGTTTATAGTTTTAGAGTTGTTCTGTATGACTTCTCAGAAGGAAATTTATGACAAAATACAATTTTAGTCAAGTTACAGAGATACATTGGTAGTGATGCAAATGTTTCGCTAGGGATGGACTGGGGATATAACTAATTCTGGACTGCGGATGTAACTAATTCTTGCACCACAAAGAAGAAAAACCAAAAGCAATATGTGGTTTGCTGGAATGGAAGTAAAAAGATGCCAAAGTTATTAAAGAGATTTTATGGAATTCAGTCCTAAAGTCATAATGATTGGGTACCTGTCGTGTCGGGTGTGTAGTGAGATTAGAAGTTTCAGAATTGCATAGACTGAATCTTGTCTGTAGGAAGCTTGTCATTTGGTTGGAGAGACAGGATCTGGCTCTATACCCCTGATCCTTTGGGTTTATAACTTTTAGAAACATCATTTAATGATTCTGGGACACCATTTTCCCATTTGGAAAATGAAGATAACAGATGCTCTCAGGATTCTTCTGATAAATGAGATAATGTTAGGGCTTAGCCCTCAGACATAGCACCTTATTTTTTTCTGTCCTGAGACGGGTGCAAAGAATTGATTCGTGAAGGAAGGTTAGCCTTTATTGAATGAAACTTGCTTAGAAAGATATTAAAGGAGAGGAAGAAAGGAAATATAGGCTCAGGAGGGAACATGGTGTTTCTCCAGAGTGCAAAAAGCTTTCAAAGAGACATAGAGACAAGCAAGATACATGTTCAAACAAGAACGTGGGCTTAAGGGCAAGCCAGGGATCATAAAATTTATATTAACAATATTTCACAGTAGCTGTGATTTTCCATTTTGTTTGTTTTGGGTTTTGGCCACACCTGGTGGTACTCAGGGGCTCCGGGTATGGTGATCTCGTCTTTTGATTCTCCTGTGGTTCCGGGATCAAATCTGGGCCTCCTGCATGCAAAATGTGCACTCAGTCTCTTAAGCAGCCTGTCCAGCTCAGTAGCAGTGATTTCCAAAGTTCACATCCAGTGCCCGGAGGGTTTAAAGAAATTAAACATTTCATTTCCTTATTTACAAATGTTAAATAATTATAAAATAAATTTTGAGCTAGTATTGCCTAATACCTTAAAGTATAATATTTGCATAGCTTGAGGGTCATTGTTACTGGACTTAAATTTATATTTTAAATACTCTTTTAATAACTTTTTTCTTTTTTTTTTACATTTTCTCTTTAGTCTCTTGTTTTTTTTTTAGTTGAATCATAGTGAGATACACAGCTACAAAGTTGTTCATGATTGGGTTTCAGTGATACAATGTTCCAGCACCCCTCCCTTCACCAAAGTACATTTCCGGCCTGCATTCCCCAGCGCCCCTCCCCCCCTACACACACTGAGTTTGGTCCTTCTCTCTCTCTTTCTCTCTCTACCTCTTTCTCCCTTTCTTTTGGGCATTACAGTTTGCAGTACTGATACTGAAAGTTTATCATGTATATCCCTATATTATCTACTCTCAGTGCTCAGTTCTTTTCCAGAGTGATCATATTTCACTTTTCATACTTTTCATATTCTGACTTAGTATTATCTGATTATCAATGAACATGATTATTTTTTTAGTGGGATTTGTACCTGATTGTGCATAGGGCTTCCAGCTCTGCTTAGGGATCATTCCTGGTAGGACTTGGGGAACCATCCAGGGGATTGGGGGTTGAATCTGATTCAGTCTCATGCAAATCAAGTGCCTTACCTGCTATACTATTGTTCCAGCATCTACTGTTTTTAACTTAGATGTTGCTAAGAATAGAAGCAATGTCTTTTTACAGTTTTATAATTGACTTTAACTAATATCATTGGTAATTCGTTTCAGAGAATAATTCCTCTCGATTTCATCAAGGTTAAATCTGTAAATCTTAGCTGGCATATATAAACTACTTTTGTTTTTTCATATATTGAAATTAATAAATAAATAAAGACCATAGTAAACTCTTTGCCCTTATAAATCACCTTTCCCTCTAGGTGTCTTTGTATTTTTCAGATAAATGTTGTCTGTTGTTGGTTTGAATATTAAACATTAGTAAAGCTTAATTTCTTTCATTTAGAGACTGTAGCCTATAGTACTGTTCATCAGAGTGTGGTTTTACTTGCCTGTGCCAAATAAACTGAACATTATTCTAGCTTTCTCCACACCCTGTTTAGATGACTGAGTTTAAATTCACCAACTAGTAGAGCTCGGTGACATGGGTGTGATGATGATTATGATATATATATACACACAAAGGAGGACCATAGAAAAAATACAGTGGGTAGGGCGCTTGCCTTACATGTGACTCACCTGGGTTCAAGTTCCCACACCATGTTTGGTCCTCTGAACTCAAGAGTGATCCTTGAGCATAGCGCCAGTAATAAGTTTTGAGCATTGCCTGGTTATGGCCCCAAAACAAAGAAAAATAAAAAATTGAAAGGAGATAGGGTTTTAGAACTCTAGTAGAAAATAGAGATATTGTTAAGGTAAAAAAATGAATAGAATTTTTGTTTGGAAGTGGGGACTAGGCCTACTTTAAGTGTCTCTCTGTTAAAGAGCTGTTACAATCTTAAAAGTTAGTGAATTTGAGTCTTTCATGTCAGATTGTTTTATGTTTTTTTAACTAGGTAGAAATTAAAGGTGAAGCACATGATTATTACAATGTTCTTCCCAACAAGAGCCTTTGGAAAGCCTACATGGAAAATGGAGAAAAGCTCGGAATAGATTTCATTTCGGAAGAGGCAATGTTGAATGGTCCTTCAGGTAATTACATTCTTTCATACATATTGAGCTGTTTGAGAAAGAGAAATAACTTTTTTTTTTTTGAGTGTCCTTGAAGGCAGGGAGGTGCAATTAATGTTTTCAATTTCTTATGAATTTAATGGTTAGGGGAAAGACACCAACAGTGGGGGAAAGATAGTACCAGATGGTTAAATTACAGAATTCAGAAATGG
Source organism: Sorex palustris (assembly GCA_028565675.1). Classification (NCBI taxonomy): domain Eukaryota; kingdom Metazoa; phylum Chordata; class Mammalia; order Eulipotyphla; family Soricidae; genus Sorex; species Sorex palustris. The sequence continues at coordinate 9,638 of JAOXYA010490441.1, read as the reverse complement.
GTGTCTAGAATTAGCAGTTCAGAATTTGGAAGAAGGCATATGTTCATAGTATGTTAGAATTGGTCTCCTGTGATGTGTAAAGGCTGGAGGGGAGAGTGTGGTTACCCATTTGTAGACTTGTATGTAAAGAGAGTTTGTATGACACGATGCAAATATAAACAAAAAAAGAACACTTTGGTAAATGTGGAATGTCAGATGAACAGATTACTTTTTTAGCAATCGTCCACCTTTTCCACATTATATCTATGTCTGGTATTTAAATGTGCTCAGTTCAGTTTTTAATTTTCCAGAATTTTAATTCACTCTGATTACAATAAGTAGGGTACCCAGTATATAATTACATAGAACGTTTTTTAGTCTCTGAAAAGTAATGACAGTGAGAATGTAACCATAAATGAATTAGAGGTTTTGTAGGATTTTTTTTTCCTTTTAAAGGTTTGTTACTGAGCTGGAGAGATACCTGAGTGCCTGATTGCATGTAGGAGGCTGAGTCTATAGTCCCTCGAACCACATGGCACCCCAGGCACTACCAGGAGTGATCCTTGAACACAGAACTGGGAGTAACTCCTAAGCACCACCGGGTGTGGCCCAGACCTTCACTCCCCAAAATAAATAAAGGCATATGGCCTGAGAGATAGTCTAGCAGGTAGGGCACTTGCCTTGCATTGGCCCACCTGGGTTCGATCCCCAGCATCCTATCTGGTCCCCGGAGCACCAGTAGGAGTGATTCCTGAATGTGGAGCCAGGAGTAATTCCCTGAGCATCACTGGGTATGACTTAAAAAACCACAAATAAATAAATAAAGGCATGTTACTAATATATTTTAATGTTAGGGATATCTCTCTCCAAATGCAATAGATTTGAATTGAAAAGAATATAGTGCTATAAATAGAGTGTTTATATTGAGATAAAAAAATTTGAAAGAAAAAGCAGAATATGTTGGGTAGATATAGACTATTGACCTTTGAATCACTTAGAGAATTTCTAAGTAGAGCTCTCTGGCAGCTTATTAAAGATACTCTAGGTTGGAGAGGTAGGGTCTGTTGATGTGTGTGAGGTCATCGGGAATGTGGGTGGTGAGGTTGGGTGGAAGCAGCAGCCCTGAAACAGTGGTCAGACAGGCAGAGGAGCCTGGGAATTCAAAGGAGTAGGAAATTTCTAGAAGGGCGGGAGCAGGAACCGGCGTTGGCTCCCATGGAGATGGAGTGAGAGACATACGATCTAGTGTAGAAATCCATGGGCTATCTTTTTTATTTTTCCAAGGATCTACTGATTTTGGAAACGTCAGTTTTGTAGTTCCTGGGATTCATCCTTATTTCTCCATTGGATCTAGTGCCTTCAATCACACAGAGCAGTACACTGCAGCTGCAGGTAAGTGATCCTGGGTGCGGCAGTTCTGGCCTGGGCTCTCTTTTGTAGTGGGGACTCCCTGGTGTTTGGTTGGGTCTGTTATTTCATTGTCTAACATCCCCTCCAAGGACTGTACTCACGCCACTGTAGGGGGCAACTGGAGAAGCAAATTAAACCCGGAAATCGATCATTGATTCTTAATGATTCACGGTGGATGTATATTTATGTTCTAGGATCGCAGGAAGCCCAGTTCTACACTTTGCGCACAGCCAAGGCTCTGGCAATGACTGCATTGGATGTTATTTTTAAACCAGCGTTACTAGAGAGAATCCGAGAAGACTTTAAATTGAAGCTTCAAGAAGAGAACTTCTTAACCACAGCGGACTGACGAAAGATTTAGGAACTGCTTCTGGATTAAGTCACAAACATTTTTTTCCTTCTCTCTCTTTTTTTTTAAATGAAAGAGGAGGGCATGTGTGTTCTTCTGTCCTAAAGGATCCAGATACTTGACTCTGAGAAGTGACGGCAGGGTGTGGGGAAAGCACATGACCTCATAGACGAAACGAAACTTTCACAAATCTCTTTTTGTTGGAGTTGCAATAATTCAGATCAAGCTTGTGATGGATTTCTTCTTAATCCCTTTTTCCCCCTGTGCCAGGAATTGAACCCAGGGCATATGCTGGTATTTCTTAACCTGTGGATGCATGGTTCATTATCATAGTGATGATATTTCATAAATCCATGTTTGTATTTCAAAAGAGCCAAGCCTTATATTTCAAGCCTTATATTCAGAATTGTCACATGGAAAAATACTTTGGTACTGGTGGCAAAATGGTTCTGTAGTTTTAAGATTAGTGTTTTCATTTAGTCCTGATGTTAGGGAAATTTTATTTTAATTGCCTGGCTATTTCTATATTGGTCTAGAGCAGCATTTCTCAACCTTTCATCCGTGGACAGGACCTGGCCTACCAGGTCCACGGATCCAGTACACTGTGGACCTGTGGTTGAAGCCCACTGGTTTAGAGGAATCATAAAAGTAGTTTTTGGGGTGTTTTTTTAAATCATAAAAGTAGTTTTTCTCTAAATCATAAAAGTAGGCTTTTTTTATACCTGTGGACAGGACTTTGCCTGTTAACTGGCACACAGATCTGGTTATAATGTGAATCAATGGATGAAGCTCACCGGTTTTGAGAATCATAACAGGAGTTGTTTGGTTTGGTGTGTGTGTGTGTGTGTGTGTGTGTGTGTGTATGGTGGGGAGGGAGGGGGTTAGATATCGAAATTGCTGTAGAAAACTCAAAACTCAAATGTAAAAAAATACTTTAGTTTTAGTGTTTGAAGGAGTATGAATATGTATTTTTTTTTTAAAAAAAAGACATCTTTTTTTTTTAACATTTGAAGGAGTGTGAATGTGTTCTTTAAAAAAATAAAATTAGGCGCCTTTTCCGCCCTGCAGAGGCCAAGAGTTGCCCCCCACGAGCGGCTCTCTGGCAAGGCCATGGCCCCAGAGGCACATGAACCTAATTTGGAGCCTAGGAGCCCAGCAGCTTTCGGCAGAAATGTGAATGGACTAGCATTGAACTATGGCACTATGGCCCTCCTCCCCCCCAGGGAAAGGGTGTCTGTCTCTTCCACCTCCCCCCGCCCCCCCAGCATGGTGGCCGCTGCCTCAGAGCTTATTGGACAGCCAGGTATGAGCCGGTGGTGATGGGGCAACTGCGGCCTCATGGGATGGGGAGCAGAACTGGCACGACCTTCCCCGCCCTGCTGAGGCTGAGAATTGCCCCCCCCATGAGCGGCTCTCTGGCAAGGCCAAGGCCCCAGAGGCATACAAACCAGTCTCATAACTATGCGGCTTTTGGCAGAAATCCCTCCAGACTTAATTAGTAAAATATCAGAAATCCAAAATCATATGATCTTCATAACCAGCAATAAAAAACATATTATTTCACAGTGCCTTTTCAGCAGGTCTAATTGTTGGGGGAAACTTCCAAATAATAATGGTGCATCTTTTGTCAAAATAATGAATGTAATCAAAGTAGAGGGAGAGTTAAGTGGAAATCATCTGTCTCACAGGCATTGGGAGAGGTGGGATGGGGGGTATATTAGGGTTCTTGGTGGTGGAAAATATGCACTGGTGAAGGGATTGATGTTTGATCATTGTATGACCGAGATTCAATAAATTAATTTAAAAAATAAAATTAGGATGAACTCTGAGTAGTAGTATTAAAGTTCTGTTCCTAATTTAATATTACATAATGGGGGGAAGGGTTGAACTGGACTCTTCCTGGAAGGTTTTTTGTTTAGTCCTAGGTGTTTTAGAAGGACTCTCTGAGAAGCAGTGACTCTACCAAATAAAGCACCATCCTCTGCTCCTGACTCGACTTCTGTCCCAGACCTGGGCCCCTCCGTCAGGAGCCCTGATTAGGCTTTTACTCAGAAATAAGTCTGGATTGGAGTTCACTCACTTTAGAGGGCAGGAAGCTGAGCCTCCTATACTAGCTTGATATTAACTGAAAGTTTTCTTGTGAAGCTTATTTTAGTGTGAATTTCATGAACATAATAAAAAAAAAGTATAAAAAGAAAAGAACTTGATTTTTGTTTTGAGTTTTGAGTTTGTGTTTTTTTTAATGGGAACTGCCCTCAGAGCCTTTCACATGCCAAGCATGTATCCTGTTGCTGAGACATCCTGGCCCTTAAGCTGTGAGTGTAGTGAAAACTCCCAGTGGTACAGTGGGGCCTCAGATTTGAGTATAAGCACTTTCCAGAAATGGAGTGGGAGGGAGAGAAAAATGAGCTGTCGGCATCTCTGTTTGTGAGTTCACAAAGTAAAATGTGGGGTGCTGCTGCAAAGATGCCTGTGCCCAGAGGTGATCCAGAGCCGCCTCTCCCTCCTCCCACCCCTCCCCTCTCTAACTGAGCTGGGGAATCACTCCCTGGTGCTGAAAATGGCCCTTTAATGCAGAGCTGCTAGCATACTTATAGAATATCTGAAGGGGGGTTGAGGTAATGACATAGGTGTGATTGTTCATTTACATAGATAAACATTTGGCAGAGGAAATTCTCTTGGGGAGATTAACTCAAGGAGACACTCTGTCTCCCAGGGACATCTGCATTGCTTTTATCTTTCCCTCTAGTTGTATGCTATCAATACTTGTAGTTGTTTGGATAAACTCAATCAGAGTCAAGGATCACAACACTTGGTTGTTTGGGCTCTGAGAGCAAGCAAGGCTTTTACCGTAAATCCCAGACTAAGTCCTCAGGCTAGTTCAGCTTGTCCTACCCCATGGGGGTCCTGTGTCTTAATTCATATCAGCTTGCATCAAAACCATGCATTTATGCTTTCTAGAATGTCCCATTTTGACGCTGGGTAGATTTGCCACTTGCCCTGGGTCCATTCCAGTCCCACTGCGGGACCTCCCTTTTGGGGTGTTAAGAACTACAGCAACTGAAGCCTGAGTCTAGTAATTATGTCTAAGTAATTATGCCCAGGCTGGAGCACAGTGGTAGGGCGTTTGCCTTGTGTGCAGCCAGCCTGGCGGAACCAGGTTGGATTCCTCCGCCCTTTTCGGAGATCTCGGCAAGCTACTGAGAGTATCTCGCCTGCACAGCAAAGCCTGGCAAGCCACCCGTGACGTATTCGATATGTGAAACATAACAGTAACAACAAGTCTCATACTGGAAACATTACTGGGCCTGCTGGAGCAAATTGATGAACAACAGGAGGACAGTGACAGTGAATTATGCCCAGGAATAGATATATTTCAGAATCAATTCCCAAATAGTAGGAGCACAGAAATAGAATGGAAAGAAGAGAAAAATGAGCTGTCAGCATCTCTGTTGTTGGTGTCTCTTGGAGTTTTGGAGCCTTAAGTTCCATTTCAAAAGTGATATTATTAGGCTGCTCACTTGTTTGCCTTTTTGAATTCTCTATCTCTTCTGTCTTGAAATTCAAGTTGAAAGAGAGGAGTAGTTTGGGGAAAGGTAGTTGAGAATTTTCTTCTCACTCAGGTATGCAGCCTGATTTTGGGGGGGCAGGGTGAGAGGTGGGGGGTGGATCACAGCTGGTAATTGCTCAGGGGTTACTCCTGGCTCTGCGCTCAGCAGTTATTCCTGGCAAAACCATATGGGGTGCTGGGGATTGAACCTGGGTTGGCCTTATGCATGGCAAATGCCCTACCTGCTGCACTATCTCTCCAGCTCCATGCATCCTGATTTTAATAGGGCTAGTGTGTTAAAAGGGCAGAAGTGATAGCAGGCCTGAAGCGATAGCACAGCAGATACGGCATTTGCCTTGCACATGACCAACCCGAGTTCAATTCCTCCATCTCTCTCAGAGAGCCAGGCAAGCTACCGAGAGTGTCTCGCCCCACGGCAAAGCCTGACAAGCTACCTGTGACATATTCGATATGCCGAAAAGCAGTAACACGTAACAGTAAGACGTTACTGGTGCCTACTCGAGCAAATCAATAAACAGTGGGAGCAATGTGTTAAAAACAAAATCTTACATTTTTAAAGGAATGGGGAAACAAAACATCAGATTATATGACTTGAAACTTAGAATTTGCTAATCTCTGTTTTGGACAGTATCTATGTATAAAATCTGTTTCCAACATATAATTGGATCTCCTAGGGTAAAATTTCAAGTCTCTGAGTTGAAAACATTGAGAAAGTACTTTAGATGGTAATACCTGCAAATGTTGACTATTAAATGCATCTATGGTTTGTCTATGGGGCTGGAGCGATAGCACAATGGTAGGGCGTTTGCCTTGAATGCAGCCAACATGGCCGACCCGAGTTCGATTCCTCCGCCCCTCTCAGAGAGCCCGGCAAGCTACCCAGAGTATCTCGCCCGCATGGAAGAGCCTGGCAAGCTACCCGTGATGTATACGATATGCCAAACACAGTAACAACAAAGTCTCCAATGGAGACGTTACTGGGTCCGCTTGAACAAATCGATGAACAACGGGAAGACAGTGACCCTAATGGTTTGTCTATCTATATCAGAGATCTGATACTTGGAAAGTGTGTTTTCTTCCAGCATTTAGGACATACTGGTAAACAGCTGCCTTAAAACTTTTAACCCTGGGTGGCTAGAGAGATAGTACAGTGGATAGGGTGCGTGTCTTGCACATGGCTGACCCAGGTTTGATCCACAGTGTCCCGTACGGTCCCCCAAGCCCAGCAAGGGTGATCCCTGAGCTCAGAGCCAGGAGCAGACCCCCAGAGCACAGCTGGATGTGGTCCTAAATTCAAACAAACAGTTTTCCCTTTAATAATTTGTAGGGTGGGTGGGACTGGGTAGACCAAAAAGCAGCTGTGCCCAGGCATCACTCCTGGTGGGGCTGGCAGTGCTGATGCCATTAACTCTAAACAGCTAGTGACCGGAGAGGAAGAAGAGTCAGGGAGATGTGAGGGATAGAGTCAAAGGAGTTTTTTCATATAAGAGCACTTTCTTGAGTATTTCAAGTTTACAAGGATCTCAGCTATGGCTGGAGCAAATGTTGTGTCATTTCTAGGGACACAGTTACACGAGCGGGAATGGTGAGTCAGGTGGGCTGGGAGTTATAGTTAGAGCCATTGCAGGACACAGGAAGTGGTCCTTGGGCTCATGCAGACACGAGGGAGGAACAGGAGCAGAAGAGGTCGGAGTGATCACTAAGCCATCCGGTTCCTGAGATTCAGGGATGCATGCTTGACTCCCAGCTGGCTCATGTTACCAGTGAACAGACTTGGTGGGCCTGGAGCTAGGAAAGGATCCTCATCAGTACCTGTTCACCCCTGACCCAGGTGAGACCCTGCCCCTGGCAGTGCGGACAGGTGTCCTGGAAGATGCGAAGGTTGCCAGCAGGCCACACCTATGTCCACTTGCTCTTTGGGGCTTAGAAAGGAACCCCTGCCACCCTGATCTCAGGGAGCTGTGGATCTGAGCCTGGGACCAGATTTAGCTCTTTTAGTTCCAAAAAAAGATACAAAAGTGGCTCTACCCAAAAACCTAGATTCTTTGTCTCCCTAAAGGAACAACCCTTGAGCACTGAGCTGGGTCGTGCTGACAAGTACTCTTATGAATAGGTCCCAGAGAGAAGTATTAACTGCCAACAATTTTTTTGTTTGTTTTTGGGCCACACCCAAAACCAGAACTTAGTCCTGACTCTGCACTCAGGAATCGCTCCTAGCAGGGCTCAGGGGACCTTATGGGATGCTGGGGATCAAACCCAGATAGGCCACATGAAGGCAAATGCCCTACCCACTTACTATCGCTGTGACCCTGTGAACAATTTCATTTACATGTATGTGAATATATATATATTCACATATATATATATATATTTTTTGAGGGACCATATGGATGCCAGGGATTGAACCCAGGTTGTTCGTGTGCAAGGCAAACGCCCTACCTGCTGCACTATTGCTCTAACCCCTACATATATATTTTTTCTATTTTGGAGTGACACACTGAACTTACTCCAGGCTCTGCACTCAGGATTCCACCTGGAAGTGCCCAGGCAACCATGTGTGTTGCTGAGGATCAAATAAGGGTCGGCAACATGCAGGGCAAGTGCCTTACCTGCTATATTATCTCCAGTCATCGTCTATACTCTTTATACATTTATATTCTTTTATTCCTAATTCTATGTTTTTTTAAGCTTATATACTTGAGTTTGAAAAAAAAAACCCAAACAAACCCCAAACTACCTTTTACTTTGATGAGCTTTAATTGGGAAAACTAGGAGAGTGACTTGGAATTAGGATTTGTAGCACAGCAGGTAGGGCGTTTGCCTTGCATGCAGTTGACCCGGGTTCTATTCCTCTGTCCCTCATGGAGATCTCGGAAAGCTACTGAGAGTATCCCGCCCACATGGCAGAGCCTGGCAAGCTCCCCGTACCATATTTGATATGCCAAAAACAGTAACAACAAGCCTCACAATGGAGACGTTACTAGTGCCCGCTCAAGCAAATCAATGAACAGGAGGACAGTGCTACAGTGCTAGAATAAAGTACAACCCTGCTTATGTAGAAATATCATTATATTCTTTAGTATAAAGATTAACCAAATTAAGTCTGGACTGAAAAATAACACTATTGTGTTTCAAAGTCACTTTATTAAAGTGAGTTTCAAACAAATGCTATGTGGGTGAGTTTGGAGAGCTTATTGCTTATTGCTGTAGATGTAACTGTTTGGTATTAAGACAACAAATAAAATTAGAACCCATGCCTTTGTATCTGCCAGTGGCCATAGAGAAAATGCTGGTATTTACTGAGTGTGATCGCAGATATTCTGTGCTGTCTTCTGCTTCTTTCTCTTTTTTCAATGTTTTCTTCTTTTTTCTCTTTAGAAGTCATGACTATATTTCTACATCTCAACAAAGTACACGTTACCCAAATCAGGAATATAGCAAAAATCAGACTTGCCCCAAGTCCTTGTGGAAGAGACACATCACTAAGGATGGAGTTCCCATGAACTAGAACAGGCAGCGGGTGAGATCCAGGAAGTCATGGTTAGCCACCAGGAACATCTCAATGAACACAGTTCTTCTACCTGGTTAGTGCTATGACAAAAGTGATGAAACACACACATGCACCTTTGTTATCCAACTTTCCTAACTAGAAAGGTTTCCATCCAAGTCAGAAGAGGTTGTACCATTCTACAGAGTCTTTCTTGCAGAGACGCAAAACCTCATGTACCATTTATGTACATAAAAATAGAAATATTGTTATTGCCAGAATTAAACATGTGGAGAAGCATGTACAAGAGGCTAAAACCCAAAGCATGAAGTTTCATCAACATTGGAGATTTGGGGGACAGAATGGTTAAGGTGCTTGCCTTTGCATGGGGCTGACCCAGATTCAGTCCTTGGCATCCTATATGATCCCCAGATCACCAACAGGAGTGATCACCGAGCACAAAGCCAGGTGTGGCACCAAAACAAAACAAAAAAGGGAACTGGAAATGTTGATGGTGGGAAATGTCCACTGGTGAAGGGACGGGTGTTGATTTGGGGTCTTGCCAAAGGCACAGCAGCAATTTTGGGTTATCTGGAAGTCTGAAGGTACCATGAGGCTGCTGATGTCCATTATTAATTTTATTTATTTATTTATTTATTTTTGTTATTTTATTTATTTTGAATATCCATCCCTCCGCCAGTGACCATTTCCCACCACCACGGATCCCAGTATCCCTCCCACTCCCCATCCCCCCACCATCTCACGCTGCCTCTGTGGCAGGGCATTCCCTTTTGTTCTCTCTCTCCTATTGGGTGTTGTGGTTTGTAAAAGAGTTAAGCCTG
>JAOXYA010490440.1:0-29403 GCA_028565675.1 Sorex palustris | reverse complement strand
GTGTGTGTGTGTGTGTGTGAGAGAGAGAGAGAGAGAGAGAGAGAGAGAGAGAGAGAGAGAGAGAGAGAGAGAGAGGACAGAGGCAGACAGAGACAGAGGAGAGGAGAGAGAGAGCGGGGCCGTGTGCAGACTTCAGTCTTCTCTCCCCTCGGCTCATCTCGGAGGTGACAGGCCTTTCCGGTACATTCCGTTAGTCCCTCAGGCCTTCCCCTGTGGAGTGGGCGGAAGGACACTGTCCAATACGAGCCTCTCACACCGGTCAGCCCTGTGGCATGCACAGGGAAGCAGCAATAGGAGCATGTTGTTTCTGGATAAATCTCATCGGACTAGTCACTCAAGTGAGGCGAGTGTCTCTCTCGAGTGGCGTCCTGCTGTGCTCACGCCCTGCCTCCCATGTCGCTCGTAGGAACCCCAGGGGCCCGACCTCGGGTGCTCCTCTGCCTGCCGGAGTGTCACCTAGTCTTCTCCTTCTTGTCGCCTGGGCTGTGATAGGTTGACAGACTGGGATGATTTATGTTTTTTTCTTTTCCTTTTTTGGATCACACCCGGTGACGCTCAGGGGTTCCTCCTGGCTCTGCACTCAGGAATTACTTCTGGCGGTGCTCAGGGCACCATATGGGACACTGGAATCGAACCCTGGTCAACCATGTACAAGGCAAACGCCCGACCCGCTGTACTATCACTCTAGCCCCTGACCTGGGTTTTCTAAAAATCTGAATAAATCAGAGCTCACGGGACTGCTTTTTTTTTTTTTTCTTTTTGGGTCACACCTGGCAAATGCTCAGGGGTTCCTCCTGGCTCATGCACTCAGGAATCACTCCTGGCGGTGCTCGGGGGACCATGTCGGATGCTGGGAATCGAACCTGTGTCGGCCATGTTGGCTGCGTGCAAGGCCAACGCCCTCCCCGCTGTGCTATCGCTCCACCCCCACGGGGCTGCTTTTATGGGTATCTTAGTTCCTGGGTGTGAAACCCTCAAACTGATTTGGGTAATCGCAGGAGAACCAGCATTTCTTCTCGTTCCGAACGTCTCCTTCCGTCCCCAGGTGGTGCACTTGGCCCGGAACCTCATCTACTTTGGCTTCTACAGTTTCAGCGAGCTGCTGAGGCTGACCAGGACGCTGCTGGCCATCCTGGACATAGTCCAGGTCCCCATGTCGTCGTACCTGGAAAGATTAAGCAAATACCAAGACGGAGGTAGGGCTTGGCGTGGTGCTCGCACCTGTTTGACGCTTGCAGGGAGAAGAAAAATCGTTGGTGTTTGTTTGTCTCAGGCGGGCGCTGAGTGCGGCCCGGGGCATGGAGAGAAGCTGCCAGGGTCATGGGGGGGGGGGGCAGGAAATGATGCCGGAGGGGCAGGTGTGCATCTGGGGGTGGGGGTCGGGGGAGGCGTCAGGAGCCGTCTCTGTCCCAGGCCCGCCCACCTCTTTTGGTGCTGGTCTCTCGCATGCAGATGGGTCGGTTCCGAGCTTCCTCTGAGCAACACGGGACATGCTTGGCCCCTGGGATGCAGCCCTGAGAGTGTGGCTCCCACAGGCGTTTGGGCTGGGTACCCCAAAAACCCGGGGTGAGGGCGCATGTGTGGAAGGATGCTCAGGGTGTCCAGGTCGGGAAGGGGGCAGTGCTGACCACCCTTGCCCACGGGCCCAGCCGCCCCATCAGGCTCTAAAGAGGGGCAGGCCCTGGAGTTGTCCTGGGCATAGCAGGGGTCAGGCTATGTTGAGCCTCAGCCGCCATCGGCCTATGCCTCCCTCAGGTAGGGGGAAGGGGCACCGCAAAAGGCAGTGCTCTCTGTTCAGCGGTCACTGTGGGATGCAGTAGCCGTAATGTCCAGCAGCTGGGGAGAGTGTTTTCACCCCAGGCGGGCTTGCGGGGGAAGCTGACAGCATCCATTTGAGCGGCCCCTGCAGGATAGAAGCAGCTAGAAGAGGTGCCTCCTGTAGAAGGCAGAACCTGCGGTGGGAGCACTGTCCTGGGAGCACTATCTCAGAAGGGGTGAGAGCACTGTCCCAGGAGGGGGTAGGAGCACTGTTCTGGGAGGCTTTCTCGCTGTTACTTTCACGTCCCTGGACGTCAAAGGTGGAGGTGGGTACGTCTGTCCTCCCGGCTCGGAGGCAGGAGGCGCTGCTGGTCTCAGAGAACATCGGTGCTGCCGGAAGCTGGGTGCGGAGGGCTGAGTCAGCAGGAAGCCTCGGGTCCGCCACCCGCTCCCCGATGCCCGGCTCTGCAGGTGGCCTGGGCAGCTGCTCCTCCAAGGCCAGGCCAGAGCCGGGTAAGGCCCTGAGCAGGGCCCGGGGCTCTCCCCAGCACAGACAAAGAGAGAGAGTGCAGCTGTGGAGACACACTGGCTCTGCGCGTGACAAAGTGAACGCAAGCAGAGACTCTCCGGAAGCAAGTCAGGGAAATCCCGAAGGCTTGCAGGGTCAAAGGGTCCGAGGCTGGGGCTGGAGCAATAGCACAGCGGGGAGGGCGTTTGCCTTGCACGCGGCCGTCCCGGGTTAGATTCCCAGCATCCCATAGGGTCCCCTCAGCACCGCCAGGAGTAACCCCTGAGCATGGCCAGGAGTGACCCAAAAAGCCAAAAAAAAAAAAAAGGCCGAGGCACGCTTAGCGTCCACGTCCCAACATGGCCAGCAGAGGGCGCCGGAGGCCCGAGCAGCTCCACGTCCATCCTCCTGGGGTGCGGGATCAGCCTGACCCTCAGACCCAGGCAGCAGAGGAGCCCAGCGCCAGCGGGTGGGGATTCTTGTCTGCAGAGAAGCCGCAAGGCAGGAGGGAGTCGCTGGACGGTTTCCCTCCCCCGAACTGAATGAACACCTGCACCCAGGCGTCGGGGTCTGGAAGGCCCCGAGCTCAGGTGAGGAATGGAGCAGGGTCGCAGCAGGAGGGGAAACTGGGTCGGCTCAGGAAAAGAAGAATAAAAACAACGTGTTGTGTGCGTGCTTCGGGGAGACATGAGAGTCCGAAGGGAGAGCAGGTCGCAATGAAAACATCGGAAACAACATTCAAGGGAGAGGAGGAAAGAGATCGGCAGTGATGTCGAGGGGCCTCGGGGAGACACCAGAGAGGAAGTGAACGAAGCGAACCGGAGCAGAGACGCCCACTGGGACCCGGGAGGCGGGCAGGGCTGGGCTCTCGGGGTCTAAGAGAATATGCAAGTAACAGACTCCCAGAACCCTGCACGAGGAGACTCGCCTGGCACGTCTCCGGCACAGCGGAGAGACCCGTTACAGAGCTGGAGAGCTGGGGGTGGTGCCGGCACGTGTCTGCGCGTGCCCGCACCTGGCTCAGTCCCTGGCATCTCATGTGTCCCTGCAGCATTGCTGGGCGTAGCCCCGAAGGCCTCGGCTGACCCCAGCACTGTGGGGTCCGAGCACCTCCGCACTTCTGGGTCCGGCCCCCACCTGCAGGTTCATGGGACCTAGAATCTCCTGAGCAGTGTCTGGAGACCCCGGGTCTCATAGGGAGTGGGCAGCGAGGGGCGGGGTGCCCCAGGGCACTCAGAAACCAGGCAGTGGGGGCGCGAGACTTCGCCGTTTTCCTCCGCGTGTCCCGTGACGGTCGCAGTTAGAGAAAGGCAAGCCCTCTGCTGCCGTCTGGATGAGGGCAGAGTCCGCGGGCTCCCCGGCTCTGCAGAGTGGACGCTCTCACTGCTGTCCCCTGCAGGTCGGGGTGCCCAGACCAGCCCGCTGCCCGGGGCTGCCCTGAAGGATTTCTGTCCTCTACACCGGCTTTGGACTTACCCTCGGAGACACTATCTACACTCTTCAAAATGTTTTTTTTAAAAACAGGTTTCCTGTTTGCTTGGTTTCTCTTTTTTTCCCCCCCTTTTTGGGTCATACCTGGCGATGCACAGGGTTTACTCCTGGCTCTGCACTCAGGAATGATTCCTGGTGGTTCCCGGGGGACCATATCGGATGCTGGGAATTGAACCCGGGTCAGCCGCGTGCAAGGCAAATGCCCTACCCGCTGTGCTATCACTCCGGCCCTCCTGTTTGCTCTTTGGGTCCCCTGAGAACCGTCGAGCACCGTTCAGGAAGCACTGGCTGAGATCAGGGGACACTTCAGTCAGGCGGCCCGGCCCGTGCACGGGCGTTACCGGGATTGCTGGGGGTGGCCCTGGTGGGCTGAACCGAACTGGAGGAAACCGAGCTCCTTGAGCACCGTTTAGGGGGCGCCTTCCCGGCCCCCTCAGCCTGTTGCATCCGATGCGAGAATAGACCACGAGCGTCTTTCCTCAATGACCTGGCCATGCCATGGGGCCCGTCCCCTGCTCACTGCCACGGCCCTGTCAGAGGCGGCTTTGCGTTGCCAACTTCCCTTTGGCCTTGGGTTGCCAGAGCAAGAGGACATCCCGTTGCTGGGCCTGTGAGTGTGGGACCATCTCTGGGGGCCGGCACCAAGGGCTGGATTCTGAGAGGGGAGCCCGGGTCAGGGGGGCGTTTGTCCCCCTCCCCACCTGGACCACGGCCGTTTAGGTTTAGGTGACATGGATTTCAGGTCCTAATCGAGGGTGCTTCTTTTTTTTTTTTTATTTTTTTGGGTCACACCCAGCGATTGCTCAGGGGTTACTCCTGGCTCATGCACTCAGGAATTATTCCTGGTGGTGCTCGGGGGACCCTATGGGATGCTGGGAATCGAACCCGGGTTGGCCATGTTGGCTGCATGCAAGGCAAACGCCGTACCCGCTGTGCTATCGCTCCAGCTCCTCGAGGGCGCTTCTTTGCAGCAACCCGAGTGTGTTCTGTGGCAGGGAATTGCAGCTTCCTTTCCCCACCTTTGTCTGGGAACCAGTTCTGTGCTGAGCCCTCTGACACACTTGCACGCACACACACAAACACACTCACACACACTGACACATGTGCTCACTCATGCACACACATGCTTACACACATACATGCTTACACATGTGCACATGTGCACACACTCAGATACATACATGCACATACCTGCTCATGTGTACACATGCACACGCTCAGACACCGTAGGACAGCAGGGAGGTGTTTGCTTGCCTGGCACGCGGCCAAGCCAGGTTGGATTCCCGGACCCCACGTGGTCCCCTGAGCACCGCCAGGAGTGACTGAGTGCAGAGCCAGGAGTCATCCCTGAGCATCGTCAGGTGTGACCACTGCCCCTCCCCCCCCCCACCCCCGCAAAAAAAAAAAAAGAAAAGAGCCGTCCCCACCTTTGGGAGGCCAGTGTGGCAGACAACAGCCCAAGGCCAGCCGAGAGCTGGAGGGGGCTCTGGGCTTCTGTCAGCTCTGGGGGTCCCCACAGCCGAGCGCTGCCATGCGGCTCTTGGGAGCCAGTCTGGTCATTGGCTCTCGGTGGAGCCTGGGCCCGTGCAGGACCCTGTCCACTGCCGAGAGTGCCCATTGGCTTTGCCTCCGAGTTTTCGGGTTGGGGGAGATGCGCGGGACCCCCAGAGCCCAGAAGGGTCTTCTCGCCCTATGCTCTGGTCTGCACTGTGAGCTCTCAGGACGAGGAGGGGGTGGCAGAGAGAGGCTCCCTGGGGTCTGTCTGGGTCCCATGCGGGGGCAGTCGCGGCCAGCCCAGGAGGCGCGGGGAGAGAGTGCGGCTGCGCCCTCTCCGGCCAGGACCACCCCGGCCTCAGTGGGCCTTTCTTCCTCTCCCTTTTGGACTTGGCCACGCGCCCCACCATCCACCTTGAAAGGCTTTTCCTGGCGGCGCGGTTGTCACTTCCTGGGCACAGGGGAACAGGGCAAGAGGTGGGGCAAGGCGCCCCGGCCCTGCTGGTGGGGGCAGAGGGGGACCCTGTCGGCTACTGGGAAACACTTTCTCCTTGAGAGCATGAGGAGCTTTGTCTGAATGTCACGGCTCCTTCACTTCCAAACCAGTTCCGCGAAGACTGGCTGCGGTGCTTGCTACTCTCTGAATGGTGCTCTTCATAACGGGGGGCAGATGGCACCCCCCAGAGCAAATATACAAGCAGTGTGTGTGTGTGTGAGAGAGAGGGAGGGAGGGAGGGAGGGAGGGAGGGAGGAGAGAGGTCAGCTTGAGAGTAGCGCTGGGGATCACCCCAGGGCTGCACTGGGGAGTGCTCGTGGGCCCATGCGGTGCCCAGAGTCTGCATGGGACCAGACAGGCAAGGCGCTTGCCTTAACCCTGCAGTCTCTCCAGCCTTTCTACCCAGAACTTTTTCTGAGTTTGTCTCCCATATAGAGCTTACAAGAAGGGTCTATGAGCCCAAGAGTCAGACTATGCTGTCCAGCAACAAGGACTCAGATCTATCGACTGAGAACCAATGTGGAGACAGAAACTGTGAGACTCTTTCTTTCCTGATTCGGCAGCTTTTCCGGGCCCTGCCCGGGGTCAGTGTCCAGCATGGCGCTCAGCTCTGTGTTTCGGATGGTAATGGCAGTCACAGGATTCACCTACCTGAAGTATCTGTCTGCCTCTGAACGACACAAATATCTCTCTAGACCCTGGCAGTCCAGATCCATGGTGGGTTTTCTTTGGTTACTCCAAGCTTTCAGATGGACGTTCCAAACTCCCAGTGAGTGGCCGGTAATGGGCTCAGCGTCCACCCAGGCGGGCTGCTTCCCGCTCTCCTGTTCCTGCAGGAGAGCCAGGAGCGTGGAGCTACCTTGTAGTGACGGGAAGATTCTGGCCCCAGGAAGGCTCGGGCTGTCTCTGAGTTACTGGAAGAGTAAGCCCTCGGGAGGGCCCCACCCAGGACTGCCCATCCCATCCCCGGCAGCCCCCTGGGAGGGCTCCACCACCCCGGGCTGCCTCTGCCCATCCTCTCTGGCCACTCTCTCCCAGTTCCTCATTCCGTGTTGTGGGCACCTCAGAGTCTGGTTCAGGGAGGGCGTCATTCTCCGGATCATTCCCCAGTTTTCTGCCTGCTGATCTGAAGGGCAGCCGAGACCCAACGAGGCCGTCGGCCTGAGGGATGTAGGAATCACCCCAAGCTCTGCGGCCCTCAGCCCTTCACGGAACCTCTTGCTCAGTGGTTGTCGGGGTTCTCTGGGGGTGCCCAGGCACCCAGCACTTGCTGAAAGGGCGTTCCCAGGGACAGGTGCACCTCCTTTCTGCCCTTCCCTGCGTTTGTTCTCTGACCCCTCATGGAAGCTACCAGAACTTGCTCGTGTTCATCCTCTCTGCTAAAGGCTCCTTCTCTGTGGTCATCTAGAATTCCGCTCTTTATTTGTTTTGGGGCCAGACCCGGCAGCGCTCAGGGCTGACTCCTGGCTCTGCACTCGGGGAATCACTCTGTGTGATGCTCAGGGGACCCTCTGGGGTGCCGGGGATCGAACTGGCATCAACTGTGTGCAAGGCCTGCGTGGTCTCTGCCGTGTCCTCTCTCCCAGGGCCCCTTCACAGCTCCTTTGAGACTTGAGGGTCCAAATCCCAGAGTGTCCAGGGCCAGAGCAGCGCCTTTCCTGGGTGTTGCTGTTTCAGTGGCCGTGAGCACTTTCCTGAGGATGCCGGGATGATTTTTGTGGCACTGGGTCTCAGCCGAAGTTCCAGCAGGCCCTTCAGTGCAATGTTTCCCGACCTTTGTCCCCCCTGTGGCTCCCTTCCACCTATTTCCTTCCTGTGGCCATCTCCCCACCCCTGTCCTTCCAGTTGGCCCCCTCTTCTTTGACCACGTGGCCCCCGTTGTGAAGTCTGGCTCTCACATGTCACTGTTCCCACGACTGCACTTGGGCCCGTTTGATGGGACCTGGGAGTGAGGCATTTCTCAAGAGGATTTTTACCTTGTTGGGCTATTAACCCATTAGTTTGCAAACTGTTGGTGCCATTTGGGAGTCTGATAGAGTCATTCTCTGCATGAGCTCCCACTTCGCTGCTGAGACACAGCAGATTTCTAATTTCACCCCAGTCCTTGGTTGGATGAGTCATCGAGACCCCGGTGCCCGAGCACTGAGAGTTGGACCAGCTCTCCGGCGTGGATTGTTTCACGGAAGTCGTGGCCGTGAGTCTGGACTTTCCCTGCGTGTGTCTAGAGGGTGATGGAACAGGAGAGGTTGTTCTTGGTGTGGTGAGGAGTGTAGTGGGAACGAACCGGAGAGGCAGGAAGGAGCTGGCTGGGAGTGACGGGCAGTTCGACATCTGGGTGACACGCCCTTGTCAAGACTGCTGCCACCCTGTCATTTGGGACCTGAGCATTTTTCACTGTATTTAAATCTCAACTCAATTAGACAATTCGTATGTAAATCCAGTTTTTGCTCAGATTACCAGCCATTAGGAATTAGGGATCAGTTTTTCAAATTAAGACCTTGAAGGTTGAAATACTCAAACGAGTGTCGGTGTCTGACAGTGATGAAATCCAAATAAGATGTAGAATTCCCTCATGGTATAAATTGTTCTTCCAATGTGTTCTTTGATTATCCCTTCTGTAGAATGAGGGGTGAGAAGAATTCTTTACTGCACAGAGGATTTGAGATTCAAATATAGATGGTGAAAACGTTGCTTTATTTGGGTTCCATGTTTTGAGAAGGTTTTGCTTTGCTCGTTTTCTCAAGCTCCTGGATTCGTGGACTCTGAATGGGTCATTAGTCCATTGCATTGACTGAATGGGTCATCAGTCCACTGCGTGCACTGAATGGGTCATCAATACACTGCATTCAGTGAATGTTTATTTAGAGTAAGAAAATTGGGTGTCATCTTGTCTACTTGGTCGAGTATTTTATTTTTAAGGTTTTTATTTTAGGCATTGTTATTGTCAGCACTCTTCTTGGTGTGGTTCATGCCTAAAGTGCTCCAGCATCCCAGTCTCCACTGAGACTCCACTTCCCCTTGCCCCCGTGTCCATCCTGCAGAGACTCTGCACGTCCATCCTTGTAGGAGCAGATTGCATGATTCCATCTTTCCTCACTGCTCAGTAGTGTTCCACGGTGCCTGTGTCCCATTGGTTCTTTATCCAGTCATCTGTTCTTGGATGTTTGGGTTGGTTCCAGCTTCTTTTGCCTGTTGTGTGTGCTGCAGTGAAACAGGAATGTGAATGTCTTTTGTGAATTGATTTTTTTTTTTTTTTTGCTCTTGGGGATTGGAATTGCTGGATGATATTTCAATTCCTAGTCTTTTGAGGAATGTCATGTTCTTTTCCAAAAAGACTGAACCAGAGTCGATATTTCCACCAGCAATGAACAAAGTCCCCTTTTCTAACATCCATGCAAGCACTGTGGGTATTATTTATTTATTTATTTTTTTATTATGTGCACCAATCTCTCTGGTGTGAGGTGGTACCTCATTGTTGATTTGCATTTTCCTGATGATTTGTCATGCAGGGACTGGACTGATAGCACAGAGGGTAGGGCATTTGCCTTGCAAGCTGCCAACATGGCCGACCCGAGTTCGATTCCTCCGCCCCTCTCGGAGAGCCCGGCAAGCTTCCGAGAGTATCTCGCCTGCACGGCAGAGCCTGGCACGCTACCCGTGATGTATTCGATATGCCAGACACAGTAACAACAAGTCTCACAATGTTACTGGGCCCGCTCGAGCAAATCGATGTACAACGGGAGGATAGTGATATAGTGATAGTCATGCAGAGTATTTTTTCATATATCTTTAGGCCATCTGTATATTTCTCTGAAGACGTTTTTTCCCTCTATTTTACTTGGGGCCACGCCCAGCGGTGCTCGGGGGTTGCTCTTGTCTCTGCACTCAGGGCTCACTCCTGGTGGTGCTCAGGATCGTTTCGGGTGCCGGGTCTAGAACCCAGGCCACCTGCGTGCCGAGCAAGTGCCTTAACAGCTGTCCTTGCACCCCTGCCTCTCCCCCCCTTTTGGTGGGGCTGTTTGCTTATTTGCTCGTGAGGGTCTCTCAGTGCTCTTCTCCACCTGGGCCGTCACCCCTTGGCCAGGCCAGTGCGGGACTGCTGCTCTCTCCCGGTCTCCGGGAGTCCTTCCATTCTCGTCCTCGTTTCCTTGGTGGTGCAGAGCGTCTGTCTGATGCAATCCTGTTGTGTGCCACAGCTGTGGGGATCATGTCCTGTGTGTGCTCGGGGCCTTCAGGGCCACGTCCAGTGGGATTGTGGAGGGGGGCATCGGGGTCAGGGACCAGGACCTCGGCCAGGCAAGGCCTGTGCTGGGCCACATGAGCCCTACCTGACCTGAGTATTTTTTTTAAACTTTATTTATTTAACTTTATTTATTTAAACATCATGGTTTACAAAGTGGTGCATAATAAGTCGCTACAGGCTTTTGATGTTCCAAGCCCAGTCCTGAGTGACCTTCCCTCCACCACTGGCGTTTTCCGCTGAGAAAACTGGAGTCAGTAGAGCATTCTCCCTCCATCTGAGTTAAGTCTCTTGACTTTCGTGGCCAAGTTCTCCTTCCTTCTTTGTGCTACACTGAAAAACTTGCATTTTTACCAGACAGCCTCAACACACACTCTCCATAAATGCAGATTCTGACGGGGGCATTGATCGGAGAGGCCCTAGAATGCCAGGGTTTCCGGGAGTGAGCAGGCCCGGAGTGCTGGGTTCTAGAACGGGAGGCTTTGGGGGAGCCAAGAACAGGGAAGGCGAGGAGGGTGGGAGGAAGAGTCGCTGGCCTTGGGGGACCGGGCGCTCACAGCCTCTCCCCCACCTCAGCAGCCGGGAATCTAGAAACCTCTCTGCGGACATACACAGACCGCGACTTGCGCTGTCTCTGACTTCTACGGGGTTTGGCTGTGTTTCTGAACCAGAACAGTCCGCAGGGCAGACGCTTCTCGCCGCCCTCATAGGCCCAGACGCTGAGCCGTCTGTGGCCACCATGGACCATGGGCATCTCTGGGTGTGGCACAGCTGGGCGAGCGCCCCCCGACATCGACAACATGTGTTACGGATTGTCATGGGGTTCTGGGCGCTCGTTTTCATTGCTTGGTGACAGGAGCTATATTTGGGCAAAGGCGTGGTCTGGCTGGCTCGCTGTGTAATAGTCGTTGGGATGAAATGGTTATTGCCCATGCAAATAGAAATAAGATGCAGGCGTGTGGGCAGGGGAGGTCTGCCGTGTGGGTCAGGGGGTGAATCACAGAGGGGTCCGGTTTGTGTCCGGCCAGACAGCCTCGCCGGAGCTAACGCACGCACTCCGGAGCTGGGGCTGTTTGCCTTGAGCGTTCCGGCCGTTGCTGGCAGCCAGTCCTTGGCGCAGTGAGCCCGGGGCGTGGGGGCTTCAGGGCCGTGCGGTTAGGGGACCGCAGAGGGACTGGCTCCTGGCCCGGGCCGGCCTTGTGCAGACGTGGAGACGCGCTTTCCTCTGCGTTTCCCTCACTGCCCGCCCGCAGAGCTCTCTCTTGGCTTTTGCAAGCGGTAGTCTGACGAAAGGTCCTTGACGCACGGTCAAAACCCTGAGCTAATTTCTGCCCGTAAAATGCCACATGAGAGGGGGAAAAAAAATTGCCTTTTTGCTGGTTTCAAGGGCGGTGTGTCTGCAGCCGCCGGCTCTCACGGGCACCAGGGTCCTCTGCGGGGGAAGACGGGGCGTGTGACAAGCGTCTCACCTTCCAAGTCCTTTTCTGTATCTTGCCCCCGTCAGCCTGCCCTCCTGGCACGTTCTTCACTCAGAGCCCAGGGTTCGAGCTCATCCACGTCCTTCCATTCCTTTCCTCGCGGTTCACATCATTCTGCACTGAGGGAGAGAAACCACTTGCACCACATTCTTTTCAATTGATTAATTATTTATTTACTTTTTAAAAATTTTTATTAGTGAGACACCATGAGGTACAGTTGTAGACTGACAAATTTTTGTGCTTGGCTTTCAGTTATACAATGATCGAGTGCCCATCCCTCCACCAGTGCCCATCCTCCACCACCACGGGTCCCAGTATCCCTCCCTGTCCCCACATTCTTGGGTCTGCTGGAGGCAAAGCCCCACGAACACCCACGACGCAGGGCCTGGAGGCGGTGACTGGGTGCCCGCAGTGAGAACTTTGTTCCTCCTGCCAGGAAGGGAGAGCGCAGACAGGGGCGGTTGGGGCGGTGGGGAGAGGAATGTGGGGGCAGCTGCGGAGAGCACCCGGGGGCGGGGGCGGGGTTGGCTTCTGCAGGGACACCCCAGAACACTCTCTTCTCACGGTTTCCCGGCCCCAGAGGACGGGGTGGGGCAGGGAATGTGCCGGCCGGTGAGTGGGCTCCGGCAGCCAAGGCTTCTCCCGGAAGCTGCTGTTCCCACCCGCTGACGCTGCATCCGGGTGGCGGATCTGGGCTGGGCCAAGGATGCTGGTCCCATGAGCCGTTTCCATGAGCTCTGCTGGCCCAGGTGCCGCTTGCCAGTGTTGACCCGGATGGTCCACTTGCCACACCAGCCTCCTCTGTCTGGTGGAACACATGTCGGCGGGCACATGGGGGGCACCAATGTCAGCCCCCGAGGCAGCACCAATGTCAGCGTGGCCCCCGAGGAAGCCCTGGAAAGTGTTTTCCAAGAACTTTCAACTTTTTTTTTTCTTTTTTGGGTCACGCCGGCGATGCTCAGGGATCACTCCTGGCTCTGTACTCAGGAATTACCCCTGGCGGTGCTCAGGGGACCCTATGGGATGCTGGGACTCGGACCCGGGTCAGCTGCATGCACCCTACCTGCTGTGTTATCACTCCAGCCCCCAGAACTTTCAACTTTGACCTTGTAGCTCGGCCCTTCGGAAGCATCAGTCATGGATTTCATTTCACTTCATGGGATGGGGGGCACACCTGGCCATGCCCCCACTCGGGGGTCGCTCCTGGCTGTGCCTGGGCCCCCGTGCGGTACTGGCTCGAGCCCGGGCCCCTGCTCATGCTGGTGCCAGCTCTCCCTGTGCCCTCCTGTGGATTCTGGTGGTGTAGGGGGCGGTGGTGCTGCCACAGACCCCACCCTGGCCTTCAGGGCTGCCCCGGGCAGTGGTCAGTGCCAGGGGTGGAACCAGGCGCCTCAAGCACTGTCCCGTCTCCTGCCCCGCCTGCATCCTGGCCTGCCCTCGCCCCCTCTCGGTCTGGGGTGCGGCTCCGAGGCCATGTGCGCTGAGCGGGGCCTTCCTCTGCAGGGAACAACGTCATGAGGACCATCCACGGGGTGGGTGAGATGATGACGCAGATGGTGCTCAGCCGCGGCTCCATCTTCCCCGTGAGCATCCCCGACATGCCGGCCAGCATCCTCCCCGGCAAGCAGGGCGGCGGCGGCGAACAGGAGGACGTGATTGTCATGGACACCAAGCTGAAGATCATCGAGATCCTGCAGGTGCGAGGCCAGCCCTGGGCCAGGCCTTTGCGGTGTCCCTCCAAGGCTGCCCGGGGCAGGGCCGCAGGGCTGTGGTGAGCGTGGGGCCCGCGTCTCCCTGCAGCCCCGACGCTGCGTCCCTGTTCCCTCGGTCCCGAGCGTGGGCCCTGGCAGGGTGAGCCGGTGTTGACGCCTGTAACTCGTGGCGTGGCCGCCGTCTGATACCGGGAGGCGCTTGGAGGTTGAGGGGCCCCCGTGGATCGTCTCCTGTGCTGGTGGCTGTGACGTGGCTGCGTGTCCATCTGAGAAGGTCTTGGGGGCACGTGGAGTTGGCTAAGTCCCCGCTCGTCCCTGATTTCTTATGAATAGGACGTAGGAAGGAGTCAAGGAATCCAGATTTGTTGTTGCAGCAAGAAACGCCAGTCTTGCTGGATTTCATCACTGTCTAGGGGCTACTCGTGGTGGTGCTGGGACTGGCCCGGGGCCCGTGGCTGGCCTGTGCTCTGTCCTCTGGGCATGGTCCTGGCTGCCAGGGTTGATTTTATTAATAGCAGTGTTCGCAGTGTGTGTCAGTGTGTGTCAGTGTTCGCAGTGTATGTCAGTATCTGCTGTGTGTCTCAGTGTGTTTCAGTGTCTGCAGTGTGTGTCAGTGTCCGCAGTGTGTGTAGTGTCTGCAGTGTATGTCAGTGTCCTGTGTGGCCGAGTCTCTCTCTCTGTGCTTTGTTTCCAAGCGGCTGAGACCCTATGTCCACCTGAGTCCACCTGTAGCCCTGTGCTGGAATGTTCCGGGGGGCTTCATAGATGTGAGGGTTTTGGGCTCTTGGGCTGCTGGTGTGGACAGTCAGCAGAAGCCCACGCCCTCCCCACCAGCACAGCCCAGTATGGCCCAATGTGGTTCAGTATGACCCGGTGTGGCCTGGTGTGACCCAGGGTGGCTCATTATGGCCCAGTTTGGCCCAGTTTGTCCCAATATGGCCTAGTGTGTCCCAGTATGAACCAGTATGACCCAGTGGGTCCAAATTGACCCAGTATGGTCCAGTATGACCCAGTATGTCCCAGTGTGGCCCTGTATGACCCAGCATGACCCAGTATGGCCCAGTGTGGCCCAGTATAACCCAGTATGGGCTAGTATGGTCCAGTATGGCCACGTGTGGCCTAGTATGACCCAGTATGACCCAGTATGGCCCAGTAAGGCCCAGTGTGACCCAGCATGATCTGGTGTGGTCCAGCATGGCTGTGACACCAGCTGACCTTGTGCCCCAGGTGCGGGGTTGGTGGTGGCTTGGCTCACCCAAGGCTGTCTGCTGAGCAAGTGGCGACCTTGGCAGTCGGGGTCAGCCCCGATATTCCCCATAAGCCAAGTGCCCAGAGAATCCCATCGGCCAGGATCATCTGGGGACCCTCCCCACACCCGGCCATGGGTCAGGGGTTTTGCTGCTCCCCGTGCGGGTCGTCTCTGGTGGAAGAAGGCGCAGCGGGCGGTGGGGAGGGGGCTGGAGCATCCCATGGGGACCCACACGTGGCTGCATGTGTGGGTCTCAGGGCACCGTGGCACGGCTGTGCCCTGAGGATGCGCGTGTCCCCCGCAGTTCATCCTGAGCGTGAGGCTCGACTACAGGATCTCGTACATGCTGTCCATATACAAGAAGGAGTTTGGCGAGAGCAGCGAGAATGCCGACGCCTCCCCCAGCGGCACCCCGGACATGCTGCTGCCCTCAGGTATGTCCTGTCGTGGCCCGGGGCTGTGCTTTGGGGCGCAGAAGGGTGGCAGACGGGGTGCGAGCTGCCGGGTGCCCTGTCGAGCTCTCCCAGTCGCGCTGGCCCCTGTCCGAGATTGCGGGAGGCCCAGAGCGAGCAGAGCAGATGCATCAGCGCCGAGGGGTCGCGGGTGGGTCTGTTAGCCAGGGCGGGTCCTCTTCCCCCAGCCCTCTCCCTGCTCCGTTACCCGTCAGCAGCCCCCCTGGCACGATGCTCTCTGCGCTTCTCAGAAGGCGGCGCCCTGAAGGGCTCCTTCCAGGAACCGGGCGGGCCCAGCCGCGCTGGCGGCGCCGACAGCATCATGTGATTGGCTCCCGGGCCGGCTTCTGCCAGGGAGCTGCCAAGGCGGGTAGGCCTGGGTGGGGGCGGGGGGGGCGTCTCGGTGCCCCCGCCTGCCTGTCTCCGGGGGCGCGCAGGCGAGACCACCCTGCGTGTGTCTGGGACCCGCTTTTCACAGCTTTCTCTGGGTTCTCGGGCGAGAGGAGAAGTAAAGTGTGTGTCCTTCAGGCCTGTTATGTAAAGGAGGAGAGTGGCGGCAGGGACAGGCAGGCAGGCAGAGGGGGAGGAAAAGGAGCTCGTGGCGGGCGGTGTGGCCCTTGCCAGGGGGCCCGAAAGGTCAACAGCAGCTCACACATGGTGGTGCTCACCAGTGGTACTCAGGGAGTACTCACCAGTGGTACTCAGGGAGTACTTACCAGTGGTACTTAGAGAGTACTCTTGGAGGCGAGCCCCTGTCCTCGGAGCACCCTGGGGGTTTCCCACCCCCTGAAAATAAAATGTCTGGTCCCAGAAGAAAGAGATGGGGTTTAGGGGAGTTTCAAAAAACCGTGTGTGTGTGTGTGTGTGTGTGTGTGTGTGTGTGTATGTATGTCAGTGTATGCATGTGGAGTTGTGTATATGTGTGTAGGTATGTCTGTATATGCACATGTATCTGGGTCTGTTTATGCATGTATGCACCTGTAGGCATGCATATAGTATTTGTATAAGTGCATGTGTGTATGTGTATATATATATGTGTGCATGTATAGGTTGTATGCGCATGTAGGTGTGCACGTGTATATGCGCATGTGCATGTGTGCATACGTGCGCATGTGTGTACATGTTGTGTATGTGTATGTGTGCGTAAGTATATATTTGTGTGTATGTGTGCATGTGTGTATGTATGTGCATATATGTGTGCGTGTGTGTATGGTCGTGTATGAGTGCACATGTGTGTGCATGTGCATGTGTATATGTGTGCTTGTGCATGTATAGTGTGTATACATGTGTGTATGTGCTTGTTTTTGTATGTATATATGTTATACATATGTAAGTGCATGTGTGTATGTGTGTATACATGTGTGTGTATATATGTGTGTGTATGTGTTGCTCCTGCATCTGTGGGGGCCCTCTCCAGTGCGGGGGTGACTCAGACTCTGAGCTCTCTGCTGTGTTAGGAGGTCAGCAGGCTCATTCTGGACGTGCTTTTGTTCTGGAAACGTGACCCGTCAGTGGCCAGAGGGCCTGGACAGGGGGAAGGCGCTTCCTGGGGCTGTGCTGGCTTGGTCCAGCCCTGCTGGCAGTACCCCGAGCACAGAGCCAGGGCCACCGCAAGCACCATGGGGGGGGTCACCTGTGTCACCCTATGCCCAGTCTGTGTGTTTATGCACCTGTGTGTATATTTGCTTTATGTACATAAGGCAACTTTGGAGATATACTTTATGATTTTTAGCAACATATATTAAAAATGTCCTTTGAAATTATTGATGTGTAAATGGAATTGTGTTGGTTTTTTTAAAACTAAGTTTTGGTGGCATAAAGCAATGGAGATTATGTGTATATAAATATATCTGTAAAACATAAATATATACGTATATATCTCCATGTGCTTTTGGCCATACCTGGGGGTGCTCAGGGCTTACTCCTGGCTCTGTGCAGGGATCTCTGCTGGTGGGGCTTGGGGGACTGTGAGGGTTTGCTGTGTGCAAGGCAAGCGCCTACCCACGGTCCCAGCTCTCCAGCCTGAGACGTCTTATTGGCGAGTGTCTTTCCTCTGGTAGACCCTGAGCTTCCGACTGAGGGTGTGGTCACTGTTGATTCCCCGCTTCTCCTTGCAGCTGTGGTTCCGGACATCGACGAGATCGCAGCGCAGGCCGAGACCATGTTTGCCGGCAGGTAGAGTTACGGCGCTGACTTCCGCTTCCTATGATCAAGGTGTTCCTGGGGTCTTATTGATAGTTGGTTATACGTCACCTCCTGGAGTCTTTTAGTTTACAGTTCTAGAAACCTTGTGGCCAGTGTACTTCCTTCCAGAAGGAATCTGCTAATTGACTACAGAGAAGGAAGGTGGGCTTGGCTGCAGGTCAGTGAGGGTGAGGTGAGATCAGTGTGTTGAGCTTCCCCCTGAAGTCTTTGCCTTTTGCTCCTCCAATCATGACAGCAACCGAGTGCCCTGACTTCCTTGGTGCTGAGATCGGCAGCTTAGGAAACGGCGCTTCTGAAAATCTGAGAGGTTTGGGACAGGAAGTTATTCTTTACCGCTCAATTTCTGTGTGAGGAATAGAGTTATTCTCTGGCAGCTGGAAAGCTGGACAATGAAAGGGCAATGCAGGCAGGATCCTGTTCCTCTCTGCTGTGAAGGCTTTTCTCTTTGGGAGAGGAAGCAGCTGCCGTCAGGGAGGGAGAGGGCGGCCAGTCGTTCGGGCGTGGCCAGCACTGGGTCTCCCGCGCTCCCTTTTCTGACTGATGTGCCAGGAGGACTGGAAATCGTTCTGCTAAAGCCCATGTCCTCTCCAAGTGGAAAGAATAGGGGACGGGTAAGACTTCTCTCTAGTGGACATTTGACTCAGCAGTGATCTGTGTGTGGTTCACAACTTTTTGTCTTTGTTACTTTGACTGAGGATTTTTTGAGTTTTCGTTCCTTCGGAGAGAGCGTTAATCTGTGGGGACTTTCGCCCCCTCTTAAAAGAAAGTTGGACCTTTCATCCGGTGGAATCTGCCCTAGATTCTAGACATGCCCAACACACATGTGCTCTCTTGATGATTGTGTGTGTGTGTGTGTGTACGTGTGCACACGGACACGTTTGTGACCACGCACTCACACAGGCGTATGAGTGCATGTGTGCCCATGCATGTTTATATACACACACATGTACGTGTGCCTATGTGTATACATGTACACGTGTATGTTTGGTCATGCACGCCTGTCACTGCATATATGCACGGACATGTGTGTAAGCATGTGTCCATGTGTACTTTGTGGCCGCTCAAGTGCTCATGTATGTGCCCACACATGCCTGCGATCACACATGTGCATGTACATTTGTGTTCACGGGCACTTTGAGGCCATTCAGGTATACACATCTGTATGCGCACGGACCCTCTCTACCATCTGTGTGCACTGGAGACTCTCGGGGAACGTGAGTCTCTGGGCACACACAGCTGAGTCTTCCTCCTCCAGGAAGTTGGCCAGGCTCCACGCTCCTCACGTTGTCTGTGTCTAGATGGCCCTGTCGGGGCTTTTCCAGAGCCAGCGTGGAGAACGAGGAGGACACAGACACGACTTTGCTCATGTGCGGGTACAGTTCCCGGAAACGTGGTTCTTTCCGAGTCCCTTCTGCTGTTGTAGGAAGGAGAAGACGCCCGTCCAGCTGGACGACGAGGGCGGCCGGACGTTCCTGCGGGTGCTCATCCACCTGATCATGCACGACTACCCGCCGCTGCTCTCGGGGGCCCTGCAGCTGCTCTTCAAGCACTTCAGCCAGAGGGCCGAGGTGCTGCAGGCGTTCAAGCAGGTGAGGCCGGGCCCAGAGTGAATGCTCCGAGCCAGGAAACACCCGGCCGGACTCTGACTGCGGGCCCGCAAGACCCTATGGCCCGCTCTGGGGCACTGGCCTGTGCTTACAGAGAACAACCGTGTCTGATGCCAGCAAGTGAGTCCCAGTACTGTTGGCTGCTGCAGGGCTGGGAACACAGTGGCTGTTGATACACCGCTTGGAACTTTGTTGCCATAACTTGTTATTTTGTTTCCAAATCCTGGCCGCTGTGTTTGGTAGTACAGGGAGAAGTGTTGAAAAAAAAAGTTTCCTGGTGGAAAAATGTACAAATCTCAGAGAAGGCAACTGTTACGATCTAATCTTTGCATTTCTTCAGTCTTGGTGCTAACACCAAAGAATTCCGATGTGCATATGTGGATTTTATTGCTCTTGATTGCATTTAATATTGCACTTAATTATTGAAGATCTGTCAGTGTTTTCTTTCACTTTCGTGTTCCTACGTCTTTTCATATCAACCGAGTGGGTGTCAGAAAAATCTCACCTTAGCCATGAAATCGGAGGCAGCATAGGTCTGTGGTCACATTTCTCCCCAGGACTGAGGCTTTCTGTCCTTGTGGGGTCCACCCCTTGTGGGCGGGTGGGGGTCTGGGGTCACTCTCAGCGCTGTGCTGGGCCTGTGTGCTTGGGCCATGCCTTGCTGATTCTTTTTTTTTTTTTTTTTTGCTTTTTTGGGTCACACCCAGCAATGCTCAGGAGTTACTCCTGGCTCATGAACTCAGGAATTACTCCTGGCAGTGCTTGGGGGACCATATGGGATGCCGGGGATCCAACCTGGGTCAGCCGCGTGCAAGGCAAACGCCCTCCCCGCTGTACTATCACTCCAGTCCCAACCTTGCTGATTCTTGATCGTTGGTTGCCATGTGGGAATATAGCCTCGAGGTCCCCGAGGGTCGGCCAGTCGCGCCTGGAAGACTTACCCAGAGTCCCAATGTTACGCTTCAAGTAAGAGACGCAGCCGCAGCCTAGTGGCGGGAGACGGGTGAGCACCTGGGCTCCCCCCCTCCGCTCAGAGCCTGCGCCCCCTGTCCACAGGTGCAGCTGCTGGTGTCCAACCAAGACGTGGACAACTACAAGCAGATCAAGGCCGACCTGGACCAGCTGCGCCTGACCGTGGAGAAGTCGGAGCTGTGGGTGGAGAAGAGCAGCGGCTACGAGAGCGGAGAGCTGGGCGACGGCCATGGCAAGGCCGCCGAGGAGCCGCTCGAGGTGCGGGAGGACCCACACCAGCGCCCGGGCCGCGCGCGTCCCGCATCCTGCATCCCGCGTTACCGTCTGGACCGCGCGCGTCCCGCCTCCTGGCGTCAGCGCCCGGACCTCGTGTCTTGCATCCCTCGGTAGCGCCGTATCGCGTGTCCCGCATCCCGCGTCAGCGCCCGACCCACGCGTCTCCCGCATCCCGCGTCAACTGGACCGCGCGCGTGAGCCGCATCCCGCGTCAGCGCCTGTCCCGCGCGTCTCCTGCAGTCCGCATCAGTACCTGTACTGCGCATGTCCCGCAACCCGTGTCAGCGCCCGTGCCTCGCCTGTACTGCGTGCGGGCCCTGCCTCAGCTGGTTCCCTGACTAGTTCTTTTTTATTTTTTGGGTTACACCCAGCGATGCACAGGGGTTCCTCCCAGCTCTGCACTCAGGAGACTCTCTTGGTGGTGCTTGGGGAACTAGATGGGATGCTGGGGATCGAACCCAGGTCCGCGCGTGCAAGGCAAACGCCCTCCCCGCTGGACTGTCGCTCCGGCCCCTCTTTGGCTAGTTCTTGTCGTCACTGTACACTTTCCCTGCTGGTCTCCCTGTCCCTTTCTCTCTCTCTCTCTCTCTCTCTCTCTCTCTCTCTCATCGGGGATTGGGACAGCAGCAGGGAGGGGGTGAGCAAAGGTGCGAGCCCAGTGCTCCCAGCGTCCCTCTGTCCAGTGGGGGTGTAGCAGGTGTGGACCACCCCTTCTTGGACGAGGCTCTTTGTCCAGTCCACCTCGTACTCAAAACAAGGGTCCTGTGCTCTGTTAACACGAAAATACCCCAAATCTGTGTTTTGAAAGTGAGTCCATGGTGGGTTTGAAGCTTCTTTCCCGTGCTATTAGTTTTCAGTCAATGATTGCTTCTGCATTTCCCTAAGTAATGTAACTGGAAACAATCCCCACCCCCACCCTGTGGGGGCTGTGTGTGTGGGGGGGGGGTGGGGCATACCCGGCTGTACTCAGGGCTCACTCCTAGTGGGCCTGGGTGACCACATGTAGTACAGGGGATTCAACCTGGGTCAGGGTGTGCAAGTCTGTTGCCCCAGACATGTTAATCAGTGTCTTAGTGGAGGAGGCCATAGCTAACATCCTATTTGGTAACACATTATTTATTTGCTTATTTATTTCTTTTTCTTTTTTTTCCCCGCTTACACCCGGCAATGCACAGGGGTCACTCCTGGCTCTGCTCTCAGGAATTCCTCCTGGCAGTGCTCGGGGGACCATATGGGATGCTGGGAATGGAAACCGAGTCAGCTTCGTGCAGGGCAAATGCCCTACCTGCTGTGCTATCGCTCCAGCCCCCTTATTTTATTTTTGAGGGGGCATATCCAGCAGTGCTCAGGACTTACTTCTGGCTGTGCACGCAGGGAATCACTCCTGGCAGGACTCGGGGGACCCTAAGGAGTACTGGGGGTGGAACCTAGGTTGGCCATGTGCAAGATGAGCACCTTACCTGCCATACTACCACTCTGGCCCCAATAATGCATTCTTTTAGATCCCTGTTTGGGGCTTTCTTTAGTTGATGTAGCCCACAAGAGGGGCGTGCCCGCCCCAGCCTTTGCATGTGTTGGGATGCTCAGGCTGGGTCAGAGTGAAAGGTGGTGGCCGGTGACTGCCGTGATGAAGATGACGAAAGTCCCAAAGGAAAACGCAGCAGGTGCTCAGTTGTTTTTGAGACTAATCACTACTGAGCTATACAGGACTTCTTACTTAATATTTCAGGAAGAACAAGTTTGTGGAGTGTAGAATTCCTACCCCATGGAATTTTGTCTTACTAGGAATTTTGTCTTCCTCGGAACTTTTGTTTGTTTGTTTGTTGCGTTTGGGCTACACTTGGCACTGCTCAGGGTCTGCTCCAGGCTCTGCACTCAGGGATCACTCCCCTCCCGACTCAGGATCTGACCTGGGTTGGCCCTGTGCAAGGCAAGCACCCTGCTTGCTGGACTCTGTGCCCCATATGCAGAGGGAGTGATTACAGTATTGCTCTCTTGAGCATCAGTTTATTATACATAGTAGAGAGTCTTGATCACTCGAGCAGGTTCCCGGCGGTGCTTAGCTCGCTGGCCTGTTGTGTTTTGGTTTCTGGAGTGTCGGGACTGAATGCAGAGGCGGGCACACACGTGCTGGCGGGGACACATAGGCAGGTGGGCACACATGCAGGTAGGTGCCTTCTTGCTGAGCCCAGCCTTGCCCCTTTGTTATTTCTTTATTTTTTTCTTTTCTTTTGTTTTTAATATAAAGATCTTTTCATCTTTTTTGGGGGGGGGTCACACCCGGCACTGCACAGGGGTTACTCCTGGCTCTGCGCTCAGGAATTACCCCTGGTGGTGCTCAGGGGACTCTATGGGGTGCTGGGAATCCAACCCGGGTTGGCCGCGTGCAAGGCAAACGCCCTCCTTGCTGTGCTATTGCTCCAGCCCCAAGACCTGTTGGTCTTGATGAAGGGCAGTTCATACATTGGTTAGATTACATTCTTGGCTCTTTACCTGCTCATTGTAATAGTGCGACTTCTAAAGTGAGTTTTTGCCCCCTTGATGCTGAGTGGATTTTAGCGTGGATGTATCTTGGTGGTATTTTTCGCTTTGCCAGTGTGGTGAGTTTATATTGCAGGGATGTTGGTTTGTACTTCTTTGCAACGTGCTACCGGTCCAGTGTTGATATCCAGGGGAGGTTTTAATCCCGGAATAAAACAGGTTGCAGACTGCTCTCCTTCGTGTAAGATTGCAGTGCTGGGTTTGGGGAAGACATCTCTGTGTGTCTGCCTCGGTCTGGATTTACCTCCAGGGAAGATTTTCGTGGCAATTCAGCATTTGTAAAGGTTATAAAATGAGTTTTCAATTTGTTGTGCATTTCCTATCCAAATACTGGAGTTCTTAATGTACTGACATCTACTTGTTCCTGTTAGCTGATTCTTCCCAGTTTCTGCTGTGCCATTGGGTCTGGCCTTCCTGCTTGCTCTCTGCTCTCGCCTCGAGCTCGGGGCAGTAGGGATTTTTTTTATCCATGGTCTGGTTTGAATTTTGTTGAACTTCTGAATTTGCTTTCTTACATATTGTGTTCATTGACTTTTTATGTTGTCAGACTTTTCAAAAATTTAACGGCACAACTTCCTTCTAAGGCACTGCCTTCCATAAATTTGGACAAACTCACTTTTTTCTTTTTTTTTTCTTTTGCAAACTCAGACATTATCACTGTCCTCCCGTTGTTCATTGATTTGCTTGAGCGGGCCCAGTAACATCTCCATTTTGAGACTTGTTGTTACTGTGTTTGGCACGTTGGATATGTTACGGGGAGCTTGCCAGGCTTTGCCGTGCGGGCGAGATACCCTCAGTAGCTTGCCGGACTCTCTGAGAGGGGCGGAGGAATCGAACCCTGCTCGGCCTGGCTGGCTGCGTGCAAGGCAAACACCCAACCGCTGTGATATCACTCCAGCCCATTATCACTGTAAAGTATCAGTAATTAAAAAAATTTTTTTTTTACTGAATCACCATGAGGTACAGTTGCAGACGTATAAACTTTTGTGCTTACATTTCAGTCATACAATGATCGAGTACCCATCCCTCCACCAGTGCCCGTTCTCCACCACCAATGTTCCTCCTCCCCCCACCCGGCCTCTGTGGTCAGTACATTCCCTTTGACTCTTTCTCTCCCTTTGGGTGATATAGTTTGCAATACAAGTACCAGTAATTTGTACTTTCTAATTTAATCTAGTAGTTTCATATTTTGTTCAATATTAGGGTTTTTAATCATTTTTTTGTTGTTTTTGGGCCACCCCTGGTGATGCTCTGGGGTTACTTCTGGTTCTGCACTCAGGGTTCGCTCCTGGTGGTGCTCAGGATTGAACCCGGGTCGGCGGAGGGCAAGGCCTCTCCAGTACCTGTTGTACTATCTCTCAGGCCTCATTTAAACATTTTCTGTGATGATTTCTCCTTGGACATAAAATTAGTGAGAAGTAAGTTTGAAATCTCCAGACTCGTAAGTAAATATCATTTTGGAGGGTTTTTGACTTATTTGCTAACTTGGTCTTGTGTGGTAAGAGGATCCGGTTGGGATGATCCTCTGAAGTTTGCCGGGACTCACTCTCCAGGTGCTGTCAGATTTTGTGACCTGCCCTGTGGCCTTGAGCTTGCGGGATTCTCCTGCAAGTGATGCGTGCAGTGTCGCCTCTGACTCTCCGACACCCTTTCCCTGTCCTTT
Source organism: Sorex palustris (assembly GCA_028565675.1). Lineage (NCBI taxonomy): Eukaryota > Metazoa > Chordata > Mammalia > Eulipotyphla > Soricidae > Sorex > Sorex palustris. The sequence continues at coordinate 5,261 of JAOXYA010490440.1, read as the reverse complement.
CAGACCTGAGGGGCTTGTGGGTCACGCCACTGTCTCTCCCTGCCCCCTTTCTTCTTGCTTTCTCTGCGTTGAGACCCTTTTATTGAATGCCTCGATTTAAAAATGCACTTTTGCTGGAAACAAAAGTCTTTTGTCAGCTGAGAGTATTTTCTCCTGCTTCTAAGGATTCTACTGTTCCATGTTTTCTTGTTTCCGTTGCGGCCTCTGAGAAGTTTGTTGTCTGTTCGATAATGTGACACTTTCTTTCTGGAACTTGCAATCATTGTGTGTTGAACTTCAGAGTTCTCTTTGTATCTCCTTTTTTATTCTAACATCCTGGACTTTGAGCTGAGTTTAGAGTCTGCCATGAATAATTTCATCTGAGTTTCTGTTTACTTGATGGATTTCAAAATGTGAGCCATTATACATTTTCAGACCTGAAGTTAGATTTTTGTTTCCAATCTGTGTGGTCATTCTTGGTTAGTTATTGTTGCTTTTTCATTTTATGGTTCTTTATAGCCATATGCAATCGTTTCAAGACCAGAAGTTGTTGAAGTTTCTTATTCATGTTGTGTTGTTTTATATATATAATCATCTTTGATTATAAGTGCAATGTGTTTTTTTTAAGAAAAATTATTATTTTTTATTATTGAATCACTGTGAGATGCAGTTACAAGCTTTCATTTTTGAGTTTCAGTCATGCAGTGATCAAACACCATCCCTCCACCAGTGCACATTTCCCACCACCAATGTCCCTAGTATGCGGCCCCCCACTCCAATGTTCCCCCATACTCTCTGTCTCCTTTTGGGCATTATGATTTGCAATACAGATACTGAAAGGTTATCATGCTTTTAAAAATCAGATTTTTCAGAGATGTTTCAGATTTAAGAAAAGACCTCACTATTTTCTTTGTGGTGGGTTTTATTTATTTTTTTTGGAGGGGTCACATGAAGGTGTCCTCCAGACCTCAGGACTTCTGACTTTACTCAAGAATCACCCTTGCGGGGCTGGAGAGATAGCACAGTGGGTAGGGCATTTACCTTGCGCACGGCCGACCCGGGTTTGATTCCCGGCATCCCCTATGGTCCCCTGAGCACCGCCAGGAGTAACTCCTGAGTGCATGAACCAGGAGTAACCCCTGTGCATCGCCGTGTGTGACCCAAAAAAAAAAAAAAAAAAGAATCACCCTTGGTGGTACTATGGGACCGTATATGATGACAGGGACTAAATCCAGGTTGGCTACATGCCAGACAAGTGCCCTGTCCACTGCCACCCCCTCCTGTTGTTGAGGAATGCCTTTGTGTAGTGCAGTGTTGTGCTGATGAGCCTGTCGTGGTGCTTCGTTGTTGATTGCAGTCCATACTTTACGTTGGTCTTCAAGTTCTCCCAGCTCTGCACGCCTTGGCGAATACACACCCTGTCCCCACCATCCCACGGTTCTAGCAGTTTCCCTGACTGGAACCTGTGGTCCATGGGCCTGTGGCAGCCACACCTCTTTGCTTTTCAGAGTTCTGCCTTTTCCAGAAGGCTCTTGGCTGGCGTCTCCTGCAGTGCAGTCCTCTCAGGCTGGCGTCTTACTTTACCAGCATATGTGTGCGAGCACCTCCCCTGGCCTTTTGTAAGAGCCGCTCTTGCCGTTTTGTACATGAGCAATGGTCTCTGGTCTGGACCTCTCGCTTGTTCTCCCCTGAGGACATCTTGGGGATGCGGTTTGGAGCATCTTCCTGGCCTGGCCTCTTCAGTGCGATGCCTTGGCCCAAGGCCAGGGGGCGCTACGTGCCCACGAGCCCGTGGCTCTGGGACTGTGGGATCGTGTTCGGCCCTGAGCCGTGGTCGGTGCTGCCGTCCTGGCCCGAGTCGCACCCACCGGCGCCTGGTGCCTCGAGTTGGCTCTCCCTTGGAGCAGAAGGTGGGGAGTCTCACACGGCTCCCTGGGGCCCACCGTGAGCCCTGGCAGTGTTTCATGCACTTTTCTGGTTTCTGGCCTCCCCTTCGTCCCTCTCCCTGCAAAGCCCTTGACCGGCCCCGGGGGTGGGCGCTTTGGGGTCTCTGTCTTTATTTGCTGAGCCTGTCCTTAGCCTGCTGAGGCTGTGCAGTATCTGTGCGTCTGTGTCTCTGTGTCCTCATCCTCCCTTCACCTCCCCACCGTGCTCGCTCCCTGGTGCCTGGCACCGTGCCTGGCCCTGGGGTGGCTGAGAGAGGGGACACCCAGGGAGCTCCAGGACAGAACGTGGCGGGGCAGTTGGGCTTCGTCTTCCTGAGCATCAGTGAGCATGTCTGCCGCTCCCCACTGGGACCCCCGGGGCCCCGGGGTGGTGAGGAGGCTGCTGGAAAGGTCAGGTTGGCAGCCCCAAGGCTGACTCCGCATAGCAAGAGGTGGGACCTGGTTCTGGGGTTGGATAACACTGGGTTGTCTTTGCTGCTCTTGCAGGGAGCTTAAGGTTTATCGAGCCACTCCTACAACAGTGCAACTGAGGCACAACTAACAATCCTATATTGCTTTTCCCTTTCCGTTGTGTCCTTTGTATGGTTTAATTAGCAATGTCACTTTGTATGAGCGCAGTAAGAGATATGTCAAGCTTGAAGGTTGGCTCTTCCTGGGAACATCTCCCTGTATGTCCCAGACCACAGTCCTCAGGCCAGGTTAGTCTTCCTAACCCCAGCAGGTTCCTTACTCAGTTACCTCTTTTGGGTCATGGCAGAGTTTGTCCATGATCATGATCTTAACTTATAGTTAAGTAATACTTAACTATATTACTATGACGCTTGGTCTGGCCCATTTCAATATCAGGGGAGCTCCATCCAGTCCCTCATCGGGACCCTACTCTTGGAGTGCTAGTAGCTAAGGGCAACTGAGACTTGAGTCAAGTAAATACAGATGCCCAGGAGTAAATATCACTGTGGGGTCAATTGACTCCCATGTTCCATAGCATAGCATTCACTGTCTTCCTGTGTCTCTACAAAAAGGACCTTGTATATAAGCCATGCAAATGACATAAAGGAAAGAGAAAAGCAATGTAGAATTATCGGGCCTCAGTTCCTCTGTGGCAGGAGTGGCTCAATAAATCTTCAGCTCCCTGCAGGAAAGCAAAGACAATCCCAGTGTTATCCAACAGAGAACTGTGGGGGTGAGGGGTTCCAGTGCACGTTCTCACGAGGGGCTTTGTCAGCAGGAACTCGGGCCCGCCGTGGGGGCCAGGACACCACGAGGGAGCAGGCTCGCGGGGAAGGTGAGGAAGGGCAAGTCGGGTTCACCCCCGTGCACTGTGAGCCAGCGCCGGCTGGGGCCGTGGGCGGTGAACAGGATGAGCAGTGGGCAGCCTGTAGGCGGGCTGGCACCGCAGTCACAGCCCCGTGTGGGGGAGGCAGCACCCCAAAGGCCCCAAGCACAGGCACTGGGCATTGTTCTCAGCCCGGCCTGCAGCCATGTCAAAGCCGTTGTTTGTATCAGTCATCAGAACGTTCCCGTGGCTCAGGGGTTCGCTCGTGCTGCGTGTCCCGGGCGGCAAGCGTGGAGGGGAGACCGGTCTTCCCATGCTGGCAAGTCTTGGCCCATGGCCTCGGCTGGTGCCACTACTGGAACTGCTGTCCTCTACGCAGGAGAGGGGCCAGGGTGGACAGGCCGTGGCACCTCATCTCCCGTTGCACTGGAGTGTGGCTCTGGGCAGATGCTCACTGGGCATGGCTGCCCCACGGTCCCCGCTGGAGGCTGCAGGGACAGAGCCGTGGGGGTGGCCACTGGCTCTGCCCCCTTGAATGCTTGTTTGCGTCCATGGGGCAGGATCCACCTGGGGGTGATCGTGGGGGAGCCCCCACCCCCTCCAAAGCAGCTGGAGTGCCCCAGCCTTGTGCCTGGCCTGTTGGCTTGGCACCGACTGGGCTTCATTGCCAGTGCTCGTGCTAATTCCCACGACTCTCCACCCACCTGTGCCCGTTAAGGATCAGACTCTGCCGTTGGGGGGCTATTCTTGTCCTCTGCCCGAGTCTCCGCATGCCAGGACTTCCTGCCCCCCCCATTCTTGGCTGAATGTCCGGGTTGACCTGTTTCCCCTCCATGGGGATGTCTCTGCCCCTCAGGCGTGGTCAGTCTTTTTTTTGGGGGGGGGTCACACCAGGCAATGCACAGGGGTTACTCCTGGCTCTGCACTCAGGAGTTACTCCTGGCGGTGCTCAGGGGACCCTATGGGATGCTGGGAATCGAACCCGGGTCGGCTGTGTCAAGGCAAACACCCTCCCCGCTGTGCTATCTCTTCAGCCCCGGCGTGGTTAGTCTTGACCGAGGCTGTAAGTGACGGGGTCGCCACAGGCACCCTGAGGCTCAGCTGGAAGACAAGTCCCCTTGCTGGCTGTGGGGATGGGCCTGCCCAGGCTTGGGTTCTCTTGATCACAGCCGGGGCTGGTGTTTCTGATCAAGGCTCGTGAGGAGCAGACCCCGGCCCAGGTGCCGTCTTGGGATGCTCTTCAGCCGGGGGTGGGTGTGGGTGGGGCCCTGCTCATCACTGTGCTCTATCCTCAAGGCCTGCTGGTGGGTCCTGGGCACCACCCTCTGACCCCCCTTGCCCAGAGGTGGTTCATGGTGCCGCGTGCCTGACGAGTACCGAGAGGGGAGACTGAGTCTCAGAGGAGCGGGGAGACCCCAGCCAGCCCTGTGTTTGCTGCGGGTCTCGGAAAGGTGCTACCAGGGGCAGGGTCTGGGGACAGAGGGGTCTCACTCCTTCAGGGTCTCCCGTGGAGTCGAGTGGTCAGTCTCGGGGTCAGGGCATGTTGGGCTCGGGGTCCCATGGTCATTTCTGGCTCTGTGGCTCCCATTTGGCGGGGGGAGCTGATGTCCCCTCGCTCACCACGAGACTCCGTCTCAGTGGCCAGGGCAGGATGCTTCTTAGGGAGTGTGTCCTGGTCTGCCCAGCAGGAGACTCCCGGTGCCATGGGGCATTTGGCAGGGACGAACACAAGGAGGACGAGGGTGGCCACTGGCTGAGGCCGGGAGTAGGCGCTTATGCTCTTGCTGACTTTGAGGGTTTCCGAGAGCCCTTTCCAGAGAGTGCTGCAGCCATGGCGTCACTAAACCGGGCTGAGGCTTAGCTCAGCAGGCAGGGTGCACGATCACTTGATCACTTGACTTCCTGTTAATTGTCGATTTGCTCGAGCGGGTGCCAGTAACTCTCCATTTGTCCCTGTCGCGTGCTAGTGTAGCCCAATGGCTCCTGTTCGCTCTAGGAACACGAAGAGCCTCAAACCGATCGTTCATGATCTTGATGAAGAAGTCTGACCATCTGGTAGG
>JAOXYA010490433.1:0-15411 GCA_028565675.1 Sorex palustris | reverse complement strand
CCTGATGTTCCTTACTGTTTCCTTAAAACACATTGTTAGCTGGGAAATTGTCTACTCCAGTGTTGAATACTGTATAGGACAGGACAGGGCTGCATTAAAGACATGGCTGCATAGTTTCAAATTATACTAAACTCAAATGTAAACTGGGTTGCACTAGTTGTGTCTCTAATCTCTCCACTACTATCATTTGTAGAGACAGTCATACATTGGAAAACACATCATCATCTCAGACCAAAATCATTCTAGAACCAGGCATGTAACTTACCTAGAAAATATGTTTCCCATGTTTGAGACGCTGGGTTTGAATCCTAATACACCAGGAAAGCATTCTAGAAGAGCAATGGTTGAATTGTTACATTTGGCTCCTCATGCAGCCATAGAAACCATCCTTATGAGTCGGTCCAGAGCTAATATCCTGAGGGATCCTCAATGTTGCATCCACTGTGGTTCTCAGAGCAGGTTGGGGTTATCCTGGAAGGGGGAATGAGACTGCATTAGCCACTCTAGAGAGGAGCCAGGAGCCCTCTGCTTTCTGCCATCCCACTCACACATGTGCCATTATCCTTACAAGTTCCTGCTTGTCTCTGGGACCCTCCTGCCTATTCAAAAATAACATCTATGACATATTCTGGTATCACAGTCCCTATTACTTGCTTATTTGTGCCTGACTTCTTCTCTAAACTCCGGCCACCTCCAATATGACAGTAAGAACTGGAAATGTTCACTCAGGATAAGAACTGGGTACTAAAAGCAGGTAAAGGGATATACACGATAATTTTTCAGTGTCAGTGTTGAAAACTATAATGCTCAAAAGGAAAGACAGAGAGGACAGGAAAAGATAGAAAAAAGTGACTGGCATAGAAGTAGGGTGGGGTGGGGCGTCAGGAGGGAAAAAGAAAAAGATGGGGGACGGGGAAAGAAACCTCAGATCACCTGTTAGTCATTTATCCTCAAGTAGCTGACCTTTCTATTAGGAATATGAACATTTTGTTTTTTCACGTTGTTGTATGAAACGTCCCCTTTAGGAAAAGCCCAAGGTATGGATAATGCCCTGGGAAAAACAGTTTAGATCTGAGAGTACATAACCAGGCACGCAAAAAATGTATCCAAACAGCATAAGTGTACCTGAAAAATGATAGATTAAACCGTTTCGTATCTTTGAGTTGTAGAGGGCCCGAGTATCCAAATGGAAAACCATCCAAGTGGAAAACCAGCAGGACTGTACTACTGTACAAGAAGGGCGACATCCAGGACATTGGCAACTATTGCCCGATCCATCTTTTTTCTGTCATCTACAAGCTGTTCATCCTGAATAGGATTGGCAGACAGTAGATGAAGGACAACCATGCGAGCAAGCCACGTTCCGAAAAGGATTCAGAATGATTGACCATATCCACACAATAACCAAGCTCATCGAGGTTTCTTGGGAGTTCAAAATGCCGCTCTGTCTAATGTTCATTGATTTAAAGAAGGCCTTTGATTCTGTTGAGACTGAAGCGGTCATCAAAGCCCTAGCCAAAAAGGGCATTCAAACTCAATACATCAGGATCCTCCATGAGCTGTATTACTGATTCACTACTAAGATCTCACCATTCTACAAGGAAGTGATCGTCGATGTAAAGAGAGAGGTTCGGCAGGGTGATACCATTTTACCAAAACTCTTCAGTGCCACCCTTGAGGACGTCATGTGATGACTGGAATGGGAAGGAATGGGAGTGAAGGGGTTGGCAACTATACCACCTCCGCTTCACTGATGACATTGTTCTAATAACACCAAACATCAGCCAAGCGGCACGAATGCTGGCCGACTTTGACTGTGAGTGTGGAAAGGTTGGACTGCAACTGAATCTCATGAAGACAATGTTCATGAGAAACGGACTTGTTCCTGACGTTCTTTTGACTTCAACAGAACAAACATCTCCGAATGCAGCAGTTATGTGTACCTAGGTCGAGAACTCCACAGACGAATGACCTGGCACCTGAGCTGTGCAGGAGGAAGAGAGCAGTGTGGAATGCCTTCAACAGTGTCAAAGAAATAGCTGAGAGGACAAAGAACCTCCAGCTCCGGGCACATCTCTTTGACTCCACCATTCTTCCTGAATTAACATACACCTCAGAGACCTGGGCCCTATGAAAACAGGATGAGAATGCTATTCGGGTCTCCCAAAGAGGACTTGAAAGAGCTATGCTTGGAGTATCACGCTTCACTCAAGTGAGAGAAGGAATCCGGAATTCTGACCACTGTCAATTATCGAGAATCAGGGACACTGTCTAGTTTGCTCATCGAAAATCAGATGGCCTGGACACGTAATGTGATTTGAAGATGACAGCTGGACTAGAGCCGTTACGGACTGGATTCCATGAGATGTCAAAAGATTGCATAGTTACCCATCTATGAGATGGGCAGACTTCTTTGTCAAGACTCTGAACGAATGGTTTGAAGCTCTTTGTGTTCCCGGAGAGAGCAGAAGCCATTGGGCTATACTAGCAGACGACAGGGATAAATGGAGATGTTACTGGATCCCGCTCGAGCAAATCAATGAGTCAAATGATCAAGTGATCAAGTGATCCTTCATGTTTAATTTTATGTGATTTCTTGTGCAATTAGTAACATTTGTGAATCTTATTTTTCTGTTATTATGTATCTGTTTTGATTTTATCAGGTATATTTTTCATCTGAGACTTTGTAGTTTTCATTTCTAGGTATTTGCATTTTGGTCTTTTTGCTGTTGTTCGATTTTTGTTTTGGGACCACACCCCGTGCTCAGGGACTGTGTGTGAATGGGAACAAACCAAGATCATGACCAGAAACCCTGGTCTTTACCTCCTATACCATCTCTATGGTCTTTTTTCTTCTATTTAACCAGTCTCTAGAACTCTTCCAACTTTTTGAACAGAGGGAACACAATTATAGTCACTGTTTTAATGTGCCTGTGGACAAATTATATCATTAAGACATATTCGGGATGTTTAACTAAGCTTCTTAAAAATGTAATTCCTTGTCTTGCTGTTAAGCTTTGTTAGACCTAAGCAGAGCTGTATTTAATCTTGAATTTATTTTGTCCTCCTACCTGCAAATGAGCCCTTTTGAAGACTCTATTTGACAGTGTGGGGTACTGGCCCCTGGAGACACATATGGGCACCTGCTTGAGTTGATACCTGGAGAGTCTCCCAGTGATTACGAGTCTCATCTTATTTGTTTCTATCAGGTATGGCTCACTGAGCTATGCACCTGCCCCGTGTCTTGGAAGCTGTTGTTTCATACATGTTGCCTCTTCCTTGATTTTAATGGTCAGAGCAAATTCGAGCCGATTTCTTTATCTTGACTGGAAGATAAAGAACTCCTCCCCTCCCCTCCTCTCCCCCCTCCCTTCCCCTCCCCTTTCCTCCCCTGTCCTCCCCTCCCCTCCCCTCCCCTGTCCTCCCCTCCCCTCCCCTCTGCTCTGGGTGCTGGAGTACCTGGGCCACTCCTTGGGGCTTGGGGGCTTTCACCCAAGGGGTTCAGTAGGCTTCGAAGCATCTGGCATTACCCGGGAGACCACCTGATGCCAGGACCCCACAGGGCCAGCCACGCGCCAGGCCCCCACCCCTGTGCTGTCTCTGCACCCCGAGCTTGCTCTACTCCGGCTCATGTGGGCGCTGGGCTTGGATTTTTCTCTCTGGGGTTCTGGGGTGCCCCTGGGGCACCTGCGCGCAGAGGCCGAGCGTGTGGGCCGTGAAGTGCCCGGGGTCAGCCGTACTGGACAGCAAGCAAGAGGGGCCGACTCAGGAGGCCGTACCTGAGTAAGCAAAGCGGGAGGGCCCGAAACTCAGAGACCCAGCTCGTCGCGACAGTCCTGCCACTCAGTGTCTGTGCCTGCGCCGCGGGTTTTTTTTTTTTTTTGCGTGTGTGTGGACGTCTGTGTCATGTTGGCTGGTCCAGAACGTCCTGTGGTCGGAGTCTGAGCAGAGACGTGAGACTCGACATGCCAGCTCAGTCTGCTTCCCGTGTGAAGGCAGCGGGATGGATTCTTTCATCACTTTATCATCACCTGGTTTCTTTTCTAATCATTTTAAATAAATGTGTTCACAGCTAAGCTCTGCCCCAGTGTTCTGGCAGCTGCCGGGGGTGCCCCAGGCACCGGGAGGGACTTATTTGGTTTTGTTCAAAGGCAAGCAACAGCAGTGTGTGTGTGTGGGGGGGGGGGACGGGGAATCCTAAATTGTTCTCCTACAGAAATGTCATCATTACTAAATAAACTTTCATAAAATTAACTTTTTGGCAGACTCAGAGGTCAAGGCCCATGTCTCATCCATGGGCCACGGAGCCACACCACAACCCAGAGGAAAGAAATTTGATTTGAAGTCATATTTTATTTTCATTTAAAAAATTTTTTACAGTTTTTCTGCATTCAAGTCAGAGAATAGCATTTATGATATCTCTGAGATTTGAGCTTCACTAAGACTCTCTCTTCGGGCTGGAGTGATAGCACAGCGGGTAGGGTGTTTGCCTTGCACACAGCCAACATGGCCAATCCGAGTTCAATTCCTCCACCCCTCTCGGAGAGCCCGGCAAGCTACCGAGAGATTCTGGTCCACACGGCAGAGCCTGGCAAGTCCCCGTGACGTATTCTATATGCCAAACACAGTAACAAGTCTCACAATGTAACTGGGCCCGCTCGAGCAAGTCGATGAACAATTGGAGGACAGTGACAGTGAATACTCTCTTTGTGCCTGAGTATATGAATAGAGATTTTTGTTTTTGAGTCGCACCTGGCAGTGCTCAGGGGTCACACCTGTGAATCCCTGGGGTCTCCGTGGTCCAAATGTGGTGCTTGGGATTGAAGTTGGGTCAGCCACATGCAAGGCAAGCATGCGGCCTGCTGTACTATTTCTCTGACGTCTAGATGTAATTTTTTTGGGGGGGACCCACCTGGTGGTGCTCAGGGCTTATTCTTGGCTCTGCACTTAGGGATCACTCCTGGTAGGCTCAGGGGACCTTATGGGATGCCGGAGATCCAATCCAGGTCGGCCCCATGCCAGGAAAGTGCCCTCCCCACTGGACTATCACTCCAGCCTCCTCTGGCCCTTAGAATGTAATTTTTATAAATATTTCATTAACACGTGCAAGAGGGCTATTTTAGCCCAATATTAAGGTATAATATAAATATTCATATAGGTAAGTTAATGTTAAACTACACTTTTCTTTATGCTTTTTTTTTTTAACCAATTGATTTGTACTAGGCCAACAAAAGTGGCTAAACCCCCTTTGGATGGATTAATACAGGAGTTGAGCGCCAGGGTCAGTCCCTGGAACAGCATATGGTCCCCTGAGCTCCGCCAGGAGTGCTCCCTGAGCACAGTTCCAGGAGTAAGCCCCGTGGTTCTGCCACGTATCCCCATATCCAACCATCTATTAAAATAACAACATCATCATCATCAACAACAACAACAACAACAAAATCCCAAACAATAAAGCCAGTCAATGAGTCCTTCATCACTTGTCTGCCCATTACCCTTGCTCTAACTCTGTACCACACCCTGTGGGTGTATCACTCAGAATCTGGCCAGGTCTAGGCCTTGTCCCCTTAGCTGGACACCGGCAGAAAGCCAGGCCAGGTATTCAGGATGTCTGGGCTGCAGACCGGAAGTCTGTGCAGGGAAGGGTCTATTCAATAACTGGCCAGGTACGGTGTGCTGCCCAGGGCCTCTCTCTCTTCGACACTTCCCCACCTCTGTGACAATCACAGGATTCTCTTTTCTCCCACTGCATGGCCGTGTCCAGGGCCGGGGGCGGAGGTGGGGGTTGAGGCAGTGTCTTCCTCCAGAGTCTAAACAGAGATCACACTCAAAAAAAAAAAAAAAGAGTTAAGTGAAAAGGGGCTGGAGCTACAGCACAGTGGGTAGAGCGTTTGCCTTGCATGTGTCCGACCTGGGTTCGATTCCCAGCATCTCATATGGTCCCCTGAGCACTGCCAGGAGTAATTCCTGGGTGCAGAGCCAGGAATACCCCCTGCCTTGCACGTGTCCGACCCGGGTTCGATTCCCAGCATCTCATATGTTCCCCTGAGTACTGCCAGGAGTAATTCCTGGGTGCAGAGCCAGGAATAACCCCTGTGCATCGCCGGGTGTGACCACCCCCCCCCAAAAAACCCAGAGATCTCCAGAACCCAGTACCCCTTGACTTTGAGTCTCCTAACACTGTGACTAGAGAGATGGTTGAGCTCACGTGCCCATTTGGGGTGGGTAGGGCGGCACCCGACTTTGGGCATGGACAGTCCCAGCAGGAAGACTCCTGGGGGAGTCTGAAGGAGGAGAGGAGAGGGCTGGGGAGAGGCTCCTTCAGCTAGTGAGATTCCCAGGTGGGTAGGAGACCCCGGGCTTTGCTTAGCCCTCTGCAGTTGTCAAGGGAGAACCCCTTCTCTGTAGCACAGCCGAGGGGCAGCCCTGTGCTACCAAGTGTGTGTGTGTGGGGTGGGGGTGCTCCATCTCAGGGCTCAGTTGTTCCGTGCCCAGCCTCTGGGCTTGCTTCTGGTGGTTCTTGGTGCTTAGGAAGGCTGGAACAGAGGGTGTTGCTTGCACCCCAACCCTGCCCAATGCGGGTCTTTTGTTTTTCTCCCACGTTTCCTGTTCTAGCATGGAGGCAATTCCGTGTTCTGTGCGACTTAACCTGGATACAATTTATGAAGTCAGGATTAAACCCAGGTGGGCTGGACGTCTCTGGGAGCAGCTGACCTTTCCCTGAGAGCCAAACCATCCCCTCCAGCCCTGCTACCTACCCGAGGACTTGCTTCCTGGGGGTTTAGTGCCCCTGAGGGACCCCAAGCATTGGAATTTTTTTTAATCATGGAAGTTTTTATTTGATCTTTTTCTAACTTTTAGAAAAGGGGACTAAGATTTTTTCCCTCTGACTAATTTTTAACTTGTGTGGCATTACCAAGTTAATCTGTCACGATTTTGCATGTTGAGATAAGGTTGACCAGAAAATTCTTGAAATCTTTCTTCCTGAATTATTAAAAAAAAACCCTCAGTATTATGGGTTCATTATGACCCAGATCATACAAATGATACCAACAGCTGTAAAAAAAACTTAGATTCTACAACCCAGGAAAACAAACAGTGCTGACATTTGGTTTATATCTGTTTATATGTTTTTCTATGTATACAACCTGTAATGAGTGTGCATTTTAATAATAAAATGCCACCGGGCAGGTTGTACTGGAGATGTGTAGCTTTTTCCACTTAACAACTCTTTATTTATTTTTTTGGTTTTTGGGCCACGCCCGGCAGTGCTCAGGGCTTACTCCTGGCTCTGTGCTCAGGGACTGTTGGTGGTATTGTTTGGAGGAACATATGGGGGCTGGGGATCAAACCCGGGTTGGCTGCATGCAAGGCAAGTGCCCTCCCTGCTGTGCTATTTCTCTGGCCTCCATTTAAGACTCCTGAGCACTTTCCATGTGCTCCGACTTCCTGTGGACTGACGGGTTAATCTGTCCCTCACTCGTAACTGTCAGGTTAATCCTCACCCTCTGATGCTGAGGCCTATGCTGGGAGAGGCTTGTCCAGTCACCTCCTTGATGGCCTTGGAGCTTGTTTCCACATGTTTAGCTCACAGGTAAAAACCAAATGCCAGCCTATGAACTTCAACCTGGCAGCACACGACAGTCTTTTTTAAAAAAAATAATTTTATTTTATTTTTATAAAGTAGTTCACAATATTTGATTGCATTTAATATTGGAACACCAATCCCACCATCATTACACCTTCCCACCACCATGTTTTGGATGTTTCCATTCCAAATCCCAACCCTTGCCCCAAGCAGAACTGAAATAATTTATTTTGTATTGTTTGTTATGGATAAACCACTGAGAATGCTCCAAAAGACTTTCCTTAGAGGAGAGTGTGGGAAAATTGGTGTATTTCACCCAGGGGCCATTAAACCCTTCTATAAGAGATTACCAATACGTTGTTAAGGGTTGAGTCTCATGTGCATATATATATTATATGATATATATATGTATATATATATATATATATATATTAGCAGAGTCTCCTGCCCTTGCGCCTGGCTGTCCTCACCGGGGCTCCTTGAAGGGGGGAGGGTTGAGTTTCTCTCTCCCTCCCCCCCAGCTCCAAGCAGAGCTCCAGCAGCTGAGGATCTCTGGAGCCAGCCACGGCCATGCTGGGGCCACTTTCCACACGTCCGGACGGGCCTCATGCATGAAAGAACTGGCAGAGGAACCCAGGCATGCGGGTCCCGGGGCTGAGGTCTCCAAGCCTACTCTGATTGGGACTGGGCCTTCTCCACCCAGACCCCCCCCCAATCTTCCAGTAGGTAGGCGTCACATCCACTAGCTGCCACCAGTGCCAGGTTGGTCCCATCAACGGATGCAGAGACTATAAAACCCAGCTCCCAGAAGCATGTGGCCACATTTGTGGCCACACAACATCTTGTTTTTTCCTTTGGAGAATCTGGCAGGCTACCAAAAGTGTCCTTCCCACACGGCAGAGTCTGGCAAACTTCTGTGTCGTACTCAATATGCCAAATACCAGTAACAATCATGGGGCTCATTCTCCTAATCCTGAAAGAGCATAGAAATGACTCTTTTAAAATCTCAGGGCTAGGAAGAAGGAGACGTTACGGTTCCTGCTTGAGGAAATCGACGAACAACAGGATGATCGTGATTGTGAATGTTCCAACACCCATCCCTTCACCAGTGTACATTTCCCACCACCAATGTCCCCAGTTTCCCTCCTGCCTGTGCCTGCCCCTCCCCCCACTCATTCTCTTTCTCTGTGTGTCTCTTTTTCCTTTTGGATTGCCTTCAATTTTTGTGTGCATAATAAATTATCTGGACTAAACACATGGAGGAACACTTCAGTGGATATACAATTTTAGGTTAGTGGGTTTTTATTCTTCCTTTCTACACCTTAACTATTTTACTGTACTCTCTTCTTGCTTCTGTAGTTTCTGGAGAGAAATTCAACATAGTTGTTATCCTTGCTCCTCAGTGATTTTTCTTGTTTACTTGAGAGATAAATACTGAAAAATCTCCAACTGTACATTTTCAATTCCCTGTTACAGGTGACTTCGGTGAAGTGGGGACCGAGGGAGGCATAACCTTAAGAGAGGGAAGTTTGATGCCACATTCCTGTTAACCCACCTTGGTCACCAGGAGAGTGCCTGGAGGTGGGGGGAGGGTTTGGACTGGACTTGGGTGTCACCAGCCCTACTCACAGCCATCAGGTAGCACTGGAGTTCCACTCGATCTTTGCAGCATGGTAACTGATCCCTGCTACCCAGTGTCTTGGGAGCCAGGGCGTCAGGCTGAAGTGAAGACTTGCTCTCTGGGAGAAAGGAAAGACCCTGGCCTCCACCCAGCTTCCTGGGTTCATGGCCCTCTCCACAGAAAAGAATTTCAGGAAGGACAGAAACAGTGGCGTAAACTACCTTTCTTCAGGAAATAGCGGGGAAGAAGAAATGTGTTTCAGGGAGAATGCCGGGCTGGGGAGCACATCTCAAGCAGAACCAAGAGATGTGGGCGAATCCCTCAAATAGAAAATGTATGCATGTATGCCTTCCCGAGCGGAGATGCGGGATTTCCCCCCCCCCACACCCAAGATGGGGGATGCGTACACAGGCTTCTGCTGAGAGAGTTTTATAGGGTTTGCCCCAGCTTGCCCTCCTGAGGGCTTTCTACTAAACGAAGTCTGTTGTGAGGGTGTTGTTGGGCGGAGGGGAGCTGAAGGCCGTGAATCGTCTTTCCAGGTCGTGATTATGAGCTCTTGTTCCTCAGGAGCCTCTTCTCGCAGGCTGGCACCTCTGCACTCCAGTGGGTTTCTGGGCTCTGGGCTGGGCTGGAGAAACAGGGACCGTTTCAACCCATATCACCAGCATCTCGCCGGAAGTGCTGAAGCCTGTCTTGCCTGCAGAGCGTTCATTTTCTCAGAATTTTATTCCATAGACTTGTGCTCTTTTATTATCCGTGTATGTTCATTATCAGCATCCAGGGTAAGGCACTTGCCTTGCATACAACCAAACCTGGTTCCATCCTTGGCACCACCAGAAGGTCCCTTGAGCACTTCCAGGAGTGATTCCTGAGTACAGACACGAGTAACCCTAAGCACCGCCAGGTGTGCACCCCAAAACAAGCCAACAAACCATGCAAAACAACAGTTTGTTGAGTGGAGCATTTTCTTGTTAATCAGCCTCCACATTTTCTCTGGGAATGTCCCTCGTCTGAAATCCACTATTGATGCAGAGTGGAGACGACAGGGCTCTGCTCACCCACAGTTCCCAGCTTCTTCAATATTTTCAAAAAATGAAAATACTGAGTTGTCAGGATGCTCAGACTCAGAGCTGGGAAATAGGAAAGCTTTTTGGGAAGTAAGAGAGAAAGGAACTTCCCTGCTAGGGACTGAGCGCAGACCAAAGCAGGCAGGTAGTTGGGGCAGGTGGCTGGCAGGGAATTCTTGGAATGTTAAAAAATCAAGAGGGACCTTGAAGAAGTTACTCCGCCACTAGTGCTAAGGCATTATTGTGGGATGGATTTGTGGACACAAGAGCTGAGGTCTGGGGCTGGAGCGATAGCACAGCGGGTAAGGCGTTTACCTTGCATGCAGCCTACCTGGGTTCATTCCCAGCATCCCATAGGGTCCCCTGAGCACCGCCAGGAGTGATTCCTGAGTGCAGAGCCAGGAGTAACCCCTGAGTATTACCGGGTGTGACCCAAAAAGCACAAATAAATAAATTAAAAACAAACAAACAAACAAACAAACAAAAAAACTAAGGTCTGATGAGACTCTATTGTCAGCACAGGCCCAGCCAGAGAAGGCTGGACTCCAGCAGGAACGAAGGGTTGTGATAAGGACATAGAGGTGGACCATCAAAGGTTTCAAACTTGGCTCTCCTCTCACTCCATGCTGGTGGGTGATGTAGGCCCGTAGCAGGGAAAGGACCTCAGCAATAAAATTTAGGTCAACAGAACTTCTGGGAGGAAAATTCTAAGGCTGATCCACCCTGTGGATACAAAAACAGACCTGATAAGACCTTCAGCAGACCCTGAGGACCCTCCCCATGAAGTTCCTCAAAGCCTCCGACCTCTCCCTTAATCAGAAGAGTTTATAAAAGCCACCTTGGGGCTGGACCGATAGCACAGTGGGTAGAGCATTTGCCTTGCACGTGGCTGACCTGAGTTCGATTCCCAGTATCCCCCCCCTTTGCCCCCCCCAGCACCGCCAGGAGTAATTCCTGAGTGTAGAACCTGGAGGAACCCCTCAGCATCGCCGGGTGTGGCCCAAAAAGCCAATCAATCAATCAATCAATCAATCAATAAAAGCCACCTTGAACAAAGGAAAGGTGCCCATATGCTGCCTGAGCCCATGTGCTGCTTGTGCCCGTGTGGCCGAGCACATGTGGTGCCTGATCACATGTCACCCGCATCTCCCCTCTTGAGATGTGTACTTTCATGCTTTCCTATCTAATGCTGGGATGTGTCTAGGGGCTCTTGGAGAAGCCCACGTTTTCTCTTGAGTGCTTACTTTCTCTCTCTCTCTCTCTCTCTCTCTCTCTCTCTCTCTCTCTCACACACACACACACACACACACTCCCATTCAAAAACCCTCCAAATAAAATCTATTTACTTCACTGCTTGTCTACTCCTCAAATTCCTTTCTGCGAGTGAGACAAGAACCCAGTAACCCTGGGTCCCAGGTGGCAGAGGCGGATCGGGAAAAAGTGACCGTCCTTCTCCTCCCCACTACACATGAGCCATCCGTGAGGCTCACCACCGACATCACCAGGACAGGCCACCAGATACCAAGCAGTCAGCTGGGAAAGCTAATTCCACTCAAAGGTCAGAAGGCTTCAGCACGGTCCTCAGTAGCAGTAGCTATTAATGCGGGTTGCAAGATAATCTCCCTCCCTCAAGAGCACCTCCAGAGACCTCCCTAGCAGTGAGGGGGTGGGGGAGGGGGATGCTGAGAGTGAAGGGGAATAGATGTACCCTCAGCCCATAGAGAGAAGCATGGTAAAGCAGTGCAGACCCCCCACGGCAGCGGGCGAGGCTGTAATCCTGAGAACTCAATCAGTCACAGCCACCTACGTGATCTCCCTGAAAAAGAATTCCGAGTGGAAATGCTCAGGATGTTTCAGGAGCTCAAGGAAGCCCAGAATAGAGCACCACCCAAACACAAGAGGGTCTGAGAGCAGAAATGAGGAAACTACAGACAGAAATGACAGAACTGAAAAACTTGGTAGGTGAAATGGAAAACTCCCTGGGAGGCCTCAGCAATGGAGTAAGAGAGTCAGTGAGCTCCACCATGAGAAGCAGAAAACCTCCAGACAACAGCAGATGATGGAAAAAATCTCAAAACAAAGAGAAGACAAGGGAACTTTGGGATGCATTTGAGAGGAGGAACATAAGAATCCCTGGAAACCCTTAGGGCCATGGCGAAGTGAAGAAGCAGCAGGCAGAGGCCTCATTGCTGGGAAGTTCCTGGAGCTGGAGAGTGAATGCACCCACACCCAGGGGGCCCAGAGGGGACCAGATAGAAGAGATCCAAACAAAAATATTCCGTGACACATCCGAATCAAAATGTTGAAAGCCATAGATAGAGATAGAATGCTGAAAGCAGCAAAACCAAAGAAGGAAAATGATATACAATGGAGCATCCTTTAGGATTTGCAGCAGGTTTACCAAACACAATCCTCTGGGCCTGAAGACAATAGTGAAATGTAGTTTAAAAAATTATTGATGAAGTGAATGCCTTGCTAAAAATACTTTACCCAGCCCGATTCTCATTCCGATTTTAAGGAATTACACACAACAACTTAGGAATTTCATAGACTCAAAATCATCTTTACAAGAAGACCTAAAGGGGCTACTTTAAGACAAGAGGAGTACCACCAAGGTACCAGACTCCTACAGAAAGATGATACAAAACTCCATGACAATAATCTCTCTCAATGTCAATGAGCTAAATGCACCAATTAAGAGACAGGGAGTGGCGGGAAGGATTTGAAAACTGAACTCCGCATTCTGTATCCAGCAAGAAACACATTTAAATAGTCAGAGCAAACACAGATTCAAAGTCAAAGGGAGGAATACAATCCTTCAAGCAAACAATTCCTTCAGAAAAGCTGAGATGGCCATACTAGTATCAGAAGACATAGACTGAGATTCAAAAATTTTTAAGAGACAGAGAGGGTCATTTCTTAGTGATCAAGGGATTTGGACATCAGGAAAAACTCACCCTCCTAAATATATATGCACCTAATGAGGAATGAGCTAAATACTTAAAACGACTTCTAATAGACTTTTTAAAATCCACTGATAGGAACACAGTAATAGTTGGAGACTTAAACTGTCTCATCTACATAGATAACTAAGGCTTGATAAGGAAATACTAGCTTTGAGAGAAGAAATGGAAGAGAGAGGTTTAGTAAATAACATATGAGGCCTTTCATCCCCCACAGTCGAATAAGTATTCTTCTCCAGTGCACATGGGACATTCTCCAAGACAGACACAAAGCATACTTGCACAAAGTCAAGAGGATAGAAATTGCATCAACAATCTTCTCAGACTCTGACACACTGAAAATAGAAATTAATCACAAACAGAAATGAAGAAATAACTCTAATGCCTGAAAATTAAACAGCTCTCTATGGAACAACCACTGAGTCAGAGAAGATATTAGTGAGGAAATCAAAAGATTCCTGGAAATGAGTGAGAATGAGGACACAACCTATCAGAACCTGTGGTATACAGTGAAAGGGGTGTTAAGAGAAAAGTTCATGGCCACGGGAGCATTCTTCAGGAAGGAAGACGGGGCCACATAAATAACTTGACTATACAACTTAAGAAGCTGGAAAATGTCCAATAAAAGGAGCCCAAAGCAGGCAGGAGGAAGGAAATAATAAAACTTAGCACAGAAATTAATGAAGTGGAATCCAACCAAACAATTCAAAAGGTAAATGAAACCAAGAGCTTTGAAAAAGAAAACCAGATCAATAAACTACCAGTGAGACTCACAAAGAAAGAGAATCCTAATAAACCAGAAATGAAAGGAAGAACGTCAAAACAGATAACTCAGAAATTCAAAGCATTACCAGAAATTATGTTGTGCATCTTTATGCCATGAAACAAGAGAACCTAAAAGAAATGGGTGAATTATTGAACTCCTACAACCTCTCAAGGCTGAACTAAGATGATTTGGAATACATCCAAAGACCTATCACTGTTAAGGAAATTCAAATGGTAATCAAAAGTCTTCCCCAAAACAAAAGCCCAGGCCCAGATGGATTCACTAGTGAGTTCTTCCAAACCTTTAAAGAGGACCTACTGCCAATACTTTTCAGGCTCCTCCAGGAAACTGGGGGAAAAAAACTCAACAAACTAACCAGAAACACTCCAGTTTATATGAAGCCAACATCACTCTGATACCAAAAGCAGACAGAGACACCACAAAAAACAAGAATTACAGGCCAAGTATCTCTGATGAACACATATGGAAAGATCCTCAACAAAATACTAGGAAACAGAATTCAACAACTCATCAAAAAAAAATCATACACCATGACTAAGTGGCACCATTCTGGGGATGCAAAGATGATTTAATATACGCAAGTCAATGTAACACACAATATCAATAAAAGAAAAATAAAAATCATATGATTATATTATTAGATACAGATAGAGCATTTGACAAGATCTAGTACCCATTTATGATTTCAAAAAACAAAACAAACTCTCAACCAAATGGACATTGAAGAAGCTTTTCTCAATAGAGACAAAGTCATTTACCACAAGCCCACAGCAAACATTATTCTCAATGGGGAAAAACTAAAAGTCTTGCCTCTGAGATCAGGCACAAGAGATAAAAAAAAAAGGTTATTTGTTAACCAAGAGTGGGCACAAAAGGTTAACCATTGTCATCACTTCTGTTCAATATAGTACTAGAAGTACTTGTGATAGCAAGTAGGCAAGAAAAATATGTCAAGAACATCCAGATAGGAAAGGAAGAAGTAAAGCTCTCATTATTTTTGCAGATGATAGACCATATTTAGAAAATCCTAAAGACTCTACAAAAAAGCTCCAAGAAATAATGGATTTGTATAATAAAGTGGCAGGTATAAACTTAATATGCAAAAGTCCATGGTGCTCCTCTATTCCAATAATAAAAGAGAAGTAAAAATATTTTTTATAAAATCCTATTTATAAGTACCTTGGAATCAGCTTAAAGAGACCCAAGACCTATACAAAGAAAGCTATAAAACACTATTTAAAGAAATAAAAAAGGACACAAGAGGACACAAGGATATGGAAACATATCACCTATTTATGGATTGGAAGGATTCACTTAATCACTTAATCACTTAACTTCCCGTTAGTCGTTGATTTGCTCGAGCGGGCGCCAGTAACGTCTCCATT